>JAJHZJ010000218.1:1266665-1462243 GCA_023548195.1 Bettongia penicillata ogilbyi
GTGCTGACTCCAGGCTGTGTCTCTCTTTCTGAGCCACTGACCTGGGCTGAGGGTTCAGTGTGTGATAGGATTTGGGCATCCCTGTGCTGCCCAGTGCTAGCTCTGAGTTCTAGATGCTGAGTCTTGGTACCCCGGCTAATCTGGGAAACCTCTCAGTGTTGGCTCTGGCCTAGCCCGGAGCTCTGGGAGCTGATTCTGTGCTCCTGCTCCACCCCGTTGCATAGTTCTTGCCTTGGCCATTTGCTTGTTGTTTGAATTTGTGATGTTGGGCTGAAAAGGTGGCTCCAGTCTCTCCTTCATGTTTCCATTCATTCCTGGGTCTGGGGTTCTTAGATGATGACTAGCTCGTTATGAGGTGAAGGGGAAAGAAATTTCTCCACATGGCTCCCTCCTCCTCCTTCTAGCCATTGGAGAGTGTTACAGACCATCTTAGGAATCTTCAGTTTTAAGTCTAATTCCCAGAGTTATCTACTATGTAATTCAAGTGTAATCCTAGCTCCTACTTACCTCTAGGCGGCTTGAAAAGAAGACAGTCTTATTTTCCCCCATTTCTAGCCTTGGCCAAGCACCTGATTTATAGCGAACACTGTGCTCGGTGGCTGTGGTCGTTACAGTCTGATTAGAATAGAGTCTCAGCCCTGCAGGTTGGTATATAAATCATGTTCCAAGCACTGTGCTTACTGCTCAGGGAGCAAATGCAAGGAAGCAAGATGTAGCACACCCTCAAGCTTGCATCCTAACAGAGGAAAGGGATACCTCAAGAGGAGATAGAAAATGAGGTGCCTCACATGGTGCAGATGTGGAGCAGAGTGTACTAGGGAAGGGAGTAAGTGTTTCTAGAGTATCTCCAGAGTGCCTGGCACTGTGGGAAGGTGAGACGGGAAGGGGGCACTCTGGCAAGATCAGGCAGAAGTTCTCAGACTTTATAGTCTTGTAGATGGATAAGAAACCAACATAGTTACATTTTATGCGATGATATCACATGATATTACATGATAAATTGCCTTCGAAAGTTACATGACAAAGTAGAGGATCCAGGTTAAAGCTTTCCTTAAACTTTTTTGACCTCTGAGATGAGGGGTTCATTCTTTCTTAGTCCTCATTTTCTGTTCTGATTTAGCCAGTTATTCTTAGGATCCTAAGGGTACCACAAGTCCTCAGGGTTCTAAGGTACTCTGACAGGTTGGGGTAACTTTCCCTAATGCTCTTGGACTTAAGCCTCCATTCTTGCATGGTCTTCCCAGTGTTAACAGGTAGTTATTACCACTGTATTTTCATGTTACTGATAATACCAATTAGATTTTAGAAAAGTATGTTTACTGTGGAAAAAAATGGCAGGAACAATTGACCCAGTTTGTTTGGTTGTGTGATTTTCTTTAACTTTATTCAGTATCATTTGAGTTAAGAAGTGGAGGTAGGTAGGGGGTGGTACAACTGAGATGGTGGAGAGAAGCCAGGAAGTTGCCTGAGCTCTTCCCAGTTTCCCACTGAAACAGTATTAAATCAAGTCACTAAACAAATTGTGGAGCCACAGAACATACATGAATACAGAATGAAACAACTTTCCAGCTTAAGATAACTTAGAAGGACTTCAGGAAAAGTCTGTCTTGCTTAGGTAAAAGCGGAGCACAGCCCAGTGCAAGTGGTATTTGGGCAAGCCAGTGGGAGACTCTTAGCCACAGCACTGATCAATAATCAGGGTCCCTTGACTGGCTTAGCAGCCAGTGACACAGCAGGTCATCTAGGAGACTTCCAGTCCTGAAATAGGCAAATTGTCAGCCCACACCCCATAGTACAACAGACATGTTTACCCCAGAGCAGTGGACAAGCCACTAGCCCCATAGGCCCTGGTGCAGAAAGCCAGTGACCAGGCCCCCAGCCCTCAATGCACAAAGTTTGGAACAGTGTCCCCAAAAGCCTGGAGAAGAGCTCAACTTTAAAAATGAGCAAAAACCAAAAGAGAGTTATGATCATAGAAAGCTACTACAGCAACAAGGAAGATCCAGACTCCAACTCAGAAGAGAAAAATCATGTCAGAATTGCCTGCATGTGAAGCCTTAAGGGGGCATGTGAATTGGTCTCAAGGCCAAAAAGTCCTCTTGTAAGAGCTACAAGAAGAATTTTAAAAATTAAGAGAGGGAGAAGAAAAATTGGGAAAAGAAAGGGGAGTTATGCGAGAGAATTATGAAAAAAAGAATCAGCAACTTGTAAAAGAAAGCACAAAAACCACCTGAAGAGAACCACTCCTTTAAAAGTAGGATTGGCCAAATGGAAAAGGAGATACAAATACTAACTGAAGAAGATAATTCCTTAAAAATTACAGTTGGGCAAGTAGAAGCTAGTGACTCTATGAGACATCAAGAATCACTCAAACACAGCTCTGAAGGACTTATGATGAAAAATTGCTATCCATCCCTAGAGAAAGAACTGATGGCATATGGATACATATTAAAGCATACTTTCTTTAAAACTTTCTTTGTTTTTCTTGAGGTTTTTTTGGCTATGTTTTCTTTCACAGAATGACTATTGTGAATATTTTTTGCATGATTACACATGTATAACCTACATTGAATTTCTTGCTATCTTAATGGGGGGAGGGAGTAGAGAAGGAGGAGAGGGAGGAAGGGAGAGAATTTGGAACTCAAAGTTTTTAAAAGCAAATGTTGAAAATTGTTTTTACATGTAACTGGGGACAAATAAAGTACTAAATAAATAATTTCTAGGAATCAATAAAAAAAAATTAAGAGAATGGAAAAAATAGAAGAGAATGTAAAATACCTCACTGGAAAAACAACTAACCTAGAAAATAGATCCAGTAGAGATAATTTAAGAATTAATTGGATTACCTGAAAGCCATGATCAAAAAAATTCTGGACAGCATCCTTCAAGAAATCATCAAGGAAAACTGCCCTGATGTCCTAGAACCAGAGGATAAAATAATTATTGAAAAAACCCACAATCACCTCCTAAAAGAGATTTCAAAATGGAAACTCCAAGGAATATTGTAACCACATTCCAGAGCTATCAAATTATGGAGAAAATACTTTAAGCAGCCAGAGAGAAGCATCAAGGAGCCACAGCAAGGATTACACTGGACGCAGCAGCTTCTACAAAGGTCAGAGGGCTTGGCATGTGATATTTCAGAAGACAAAGGAGCTTGGATTACAACCAAGAGTCAACTAGCAAAATTGAGCATGGTCTTTCAGGGGAAGTGATGGATATTCAGCGAAATAGGGGACTTTCAATCTTTCTTGATATAAAGACCACAGCTGAACAGAAATTTTGATCTTCAAATACATGACTCAAGAGAACCATAAAAAGGTGAACAAGAAAGAAAAAATAGCATGGTATTCAACAAGGCTAAACTGTTTACCTCACTATATGGGAAGATAATACTTGTACTTTTTAAGAACTGTATCTCTATTGAGGCAGTTAGAAGGAAAGACACAGGATGTGGGCTGTCAGTTGACTTTTATGTGATAAAAAAATTGTCAAGGAATTAAAAAAGAATTTTAGTGGAAGAACAGGAAAGGAGGAGGCACAGTGGTGGTAAATGATATCACATGAAGAGGCATACAGTAGAGGGAAAGAAGGGAGGGGTGGTGAGCATTGCTTAAACCTTACTCTCATTGCATTTGGCTCAAAGAGGGAATAGCAACACACTCAGTTGGGTAAAGAAATCCATCTCACCATATGGGGAAGGGGAAGGGGAAAAGAAGAGGAGAGGGATAGTAGAAAGGAAAGGTGGGCAAGATTGAGGGAGGCAGTGGTCAGAAGCAAAATGCTAGTAAGAAGGGAGAGTGAAAAGAGAGTGAGAGTATAAATGGGGAAAATAGGATGGAGGAAAAAACACAGTAATTATAACTGTGAATTTGAATAGGATAAACTTTGCCATAAAATGGAAACTGACAGCAGAGTGAATTAAAAACCAGAATCCTATAATATATTGTTTAAAAGAAGCACATTTGAAGCAGAGAGCCGTACACAGAGTTAAGGTAATAGCCTGGAGCAGAATATATTATGCTTCAGCTAAAGTAGAAAAAAAAAAAAGCAGGCATAGCAATCCTGATCTCAGACAAAGCAGAAGCAAAAATAGATCTAATTGAAAGACAGGGAAGGAAGCTCCATCTTGCTGAAAGGTACCATAGACAATGAAATAACAGCAATACAAAACATGTACCAAGTGGTACAGCATCCACATTCCTAGGGGAAGAGGTAAGGGAGTTACAGAGAGAAATAGAGAGCAGAACTGTGCAAGTGGGGGACCTCAGCCCCGCCTCTGAGAACTAGACCAATTTAACCCTGAATAATAAGAAGGAAGTCAAGGAGGTGTTAATTATGGTAAACCTCTGGAGAAAACGGAGTGGGGTAGAAAGGGATATACATAACACCTGTGCAAGAACTGGCTATGTCTCAGGGCATAAAAACCACAGTCAGATGCAGAAAGGCAGAAATATTAAATACACCCTTATCAGATCATGATGCAATAAAAATTTCATGTGATAAAGGGCTGTGGAAAGATGGCAACTAGGTCATCTAATTCTAAAAAAAATGAGTGGGTCAAACATCAAATCGTAGAAACTGACAATAATGAGACCACATACTAAGATTTGTGGGATGCAGCCAAAGCACTACTTAGGGAAAATTGTATATCTCTAAATGCTCACATGAATAAAATGGAGAAAGAGGAGATCAGTGAAGTGATTATGCAATTAAAAAAGCTAGAAAAGATAACCAGTTAAAAATACCCAATTAAACACCAAATTATACATTCTGAAACTCAAAGGAAAGATAATAAAATTAAAAGTAAGAAAATACTGAACTAATAAATAAAACTAAGAACTTATAGTTTTTTGGTTTATGAAAAAAACAGTAAAAATAGATAAGCCTTTGGTTGATTTCATTTTAAAAAAAGAAAACCATTTTATGAGTATGAGAAAAGAAAAGGGTGAATTCACCACCAATGAAGAGGAAATTAAAGTAATAATTAGGAGCTATTTTGCCCAACTGTATGCCAATAAATCTGACAATCTAAGTGAAACGGATGAACATTGACAAAAATATAGTTTGCCCAGCTTAACAGAAGAGGAAATAAAATAAATTACCCCATTTTAGAAAAAGCAATTGAACAAGTCATCCATGAATTCCCTAAGAAAAAACTCTAGGGCCCAATGGATTTATAAGTGAATTCTGTATTTAAAGAACAGTGAATTCCAACACTATATAAACTGTTTGGAAAAATAGGTGAAGTCTTACCAAATTCCTTTTGTGACATGAATATGGTATTGATATCTAAATCAGGAAAAGCCAAAACAGAAAATTATAGATCTATTTCCCTAATGAATATTGATACAAAAATTTTAAATAAAATATTAGTAAAGAGATTACAACAAATTATCATGTGGATAATACATTTTGACCTGGTGGGATTTATACCAGGAGTGCAGGGTTGGTTCAGTGTTAAGACAATTATTAGCGCAATTGACCATACCAATACTAAAACTAACAGAAGTCACATGATTATCTCAATAGATACCAGAAAGTACAGGAATAAATGGAACTTTCCTTAAAAGATAAGTAGCATCAATCTAAAATCATCATCTAGCATTATCTGTAATGGGGATAAGTTAAAAGCCTTCCCAGAAAGATCAGGGGTGAAGCAGTGATGCCCACTCTCACCACCATCACTCAATATTGTGCTGGAAAAGTTAGCTTTACCAATGAGAGAAGAAAAAGCAATTGAAGGAATTGAACAAGGTACTGACGAAACAAAACTTTGACTCTTTGCAGATGATGTGATGGTGTACTTAAGAGAATCCTAGATAATCAACTAAAAAACTACTTGAAATAACTTTAGCAAAGTTGCAGGATATAAAGTAAACCCACATAAATCATCCACATTTCCATATATTACCAACAAAGCCCAGAAGCAAGAGATAGAGAAATTTCATTTAAAATAACTATAGAGAATATAAAATATTTGGGAGTCTGCTTACCAAGACAAACCCAGGAACTACATAAACATAATTACAAAACACTTTTCACACAAATAAAATCAGATTTAAATAATTGGAAAAATAACAAAATAGTCCAAAATTAGGTAGATTGACCTAATATAACAAAAAGGACAATTAATTTACTTATTTAGTGGCATACCAATCAAACTACCAAAAATTATTTTATAGAGCTAGAAAGAAATAATATAGTCCATCTGGAAGAATAAAAGGCCAAGAATATAAAGGGAATTAATGGGAAAAAATGCAAAGGAAGGTGACCTAGCCCTACCACATCTAAAACTATGTTTTCAAGTGGCAGTCTTGAAAACTATTTGGTACTGAATAAGAAATAGAGTGGTGGATCAGTGGGGTAGGTTAGTTACAAAAGACACTAGTAAATGATTATAGTAATCTACTCTTTAATAAATCCAGGTATTCAAGCTTCAGGGATAAAACTCACTATTTGACAAAATTACAGTTTCTTGGAGTCATAGGTAAGAGTTGGGTTGCAGGTGGACACCAAAGGTGGATGAGCAGTGCTGGAAAGGGTTAGTAAGCCCTCACACCAGAGGTGCTATTGCAGTGGTGCAGGTGAGAGGAGATAAGGGTCTCTGGTTTGTTCCTTATTTTTGAAGAAAATCCCAGTCATAAATTGGATTCAAGTGAGGCAGAATCTCAATGAGTGAATCTTCAATCTCACTTTTCCCCCCTGAGTCATTGAAATCCGGTGGCAAGACAAAATTCAAGACAACTGGCCATTGCCTAGGATGTAGAGGATGGCCTTGGCATCTTCAATGTTTGACCAAACTCTAAGTGCTCCATAGCACTTGCTCAGTTGCCTGCATGGCCTTTGTAACAAATTATTCTCATTTGCCCCTTCCTCTAGGGCAAGTCTTCCATGCATGGGGTAGATGTTTCCTTAACTTATCAACAAATTTGAGGCCTATCGGTTGTCCTAACCCTGGTTTAGCCTATCTACTGAGACAGTTTACTGGGGTGTGGCTGCTGCACAGGCTGCAGCTTGAGTTGGGTAGCAGGTAGACACCAGAGGTGGAAAGCAGCCCCAAAAAGTATTTGGCAAGCCCTTATACCAGAGGTTCCAGCCTGGAACGGTCACCCCTCACAACCATGGTGGTGAGAAGGAATGTATGAGAGATGCTGTGAAGGTAGAATCCACCAGACTTGGCAACATGTTGGATGGTAGAGGTGATAGTGAGAGAGGCAGGCCATTTGATTTGGTGATTAGGAGATCATTGATTAACTTTAGAGAGATGAGGTTGGAAGCCAGACCCCAGAGAGTTAAGAAGAGAGTGAGAGGAAAGAACGGGGTGTTAGCAATTGTGGACAGATTTCCCAGAGAATCTAGCCTTGAAAGGAAGGCGCAACATGGGATGGTCCTGAGGATGCATGGATCAAGTGAAGACTTTTTGAGGATGAGGGAGATACGTACCTGTTTGTGAACAGTAGGGAAGCAGTCAGCACACAAGGAGAGACTGAAGATAAGTGAGAGGAGCCATGACGGAGCGCACACCTTTTAGAATACTGCTGTCCGCATGGAATCAAAACTGCAGCAGATCTGGGGAGTAGAGAGATGCATCATGGATCTAAGCAGACCGAAGCTTGTTAACAGCAATGAGTTACAAGTCAAAAGTGCTGCAGAAGACAGCATCAAAGTAACATTTACTGGAGGAAGATACAATATCATCGCCTAAGCAAGAACATGGGCTGGCAGAGACAGCCTCTGCTGCTGCAGTGACCTCTTCAGGGGCTTACAGGAAGACACTCAACTTGTTGGGTGAAGCCCCAGGGAAAACTGGGGGGAGGATATGCATAGGAGTCAGAAGAGTGAGAAAAGAGGAATAGATGCCTCTCCTCCGCACCTCCCTGGAGGTGGCCACAGAGTCACAAATGTGCCTCATTGTGAGTGCTGTGTTGGTGGGGCGGGGGAGGAGCTGAGAGGCTTCATAGAGACAGTGAGCTGGGCAGAATTGGAGACATTTCACCAGCTATGGCCGTGGTCAAATTAAGCTCTCAGAAGCTCCCTTTTGCTTGCCTGTCTACTTAGAAGGTGGCTGCAAAGATAATGCTGTAGAGACGTTAAAGTGCCGTGCATAAACAAGAAGTTCTTATCAAAAGTAGAAGCTCACACCACATCTAAAATGTTATGGATCATTCATGTCCCTCAGTAATCCTTTCGTGCCATTTGAAGGCAAACCGGTAAGATTCTTCTCTTGTGCATTGTAAGCATCCATCTCTTAATACATCACACTGCCTGCTAAATGACATAAAACTTCTTTCATATCTTGTGCCTGAAGGTTGAATTGCATGATGAGGCATAACTTCAGGAAAATGATCTCTGCAAGTTCCTAGCATGGGACGAGTCAGCTGAGTTGGATTCTTTTTTCTTTCAGAATGAGCCATTTCATTTCTGAAGTGTCTCTTTCAATCAGGAGTATAATTTAAATCTCTTGTTATACAACCAAATACCACCCTTCTATATATCCCCAGCCTTACTGCTATACATATTTCATTAGTAATATTTATTTTTATTGTAAAAATAAAAATCCCCTTCATTTTTGAGATTTACTATGATACATAAAATTTAAATATGTGTATAATGTTCTCCTGGTTCTGCTCACTTCACTTTGCATCAGTTTGTGTAAGTCCAGGTGTTTCTGAAATTGTCTCACTTATTGTGTCTTATAGCGCAATAGTATTTTATCACAAACCATAGCCTGTTCAGTCATTCCTTAATTGATGGGCATCCCTTCAATTTCCATTTCTTTGCCACCACAAAAAGAGCTGCATTGGTGATGATCGTGGATAGAAATGCATATTGTAAATCTTCACGATAATTTCATGTATTTTGGTCAGATTTCAGGCTTGATTAAATATTTCATTTTAAAACAGTTGTAGAAGGAGGAGTGGCAGCATGAATATGTTGTTGTTCACTTGTGTTCACGTCATTCATATTATCTTCATTCCGTAAGACTTTGCAGGAATCTTTTAAAGCCACTTGTCCATTTTCTAAGGCTTAATTTATCCTAAACTAGACAGTATAGCTAAGTGGATCTAAATTCACTTATTTGGGCACACACAGTCCTCAGTGTGTGGCAGTGTGCTTACGTGAACAAAAGAATGAGGGGGACTGCTATCTCCCTTTCATTTAGCTGAAACCTTCAAGATAACATGAATACTGTATATAATGTGTTATCATTAGAGAGGAGCAGCTGGATGTTGCAGTGGATAGAGCAGGAGTCAGGAGGACCTGAGTTCAAATCTCACCTCAGACACTTGACACTCACTAGCTGTGTGACCTTGGGCAAGTTATTAACTCCAATTGCTTCATCCTGGGTCATCTCCAGTCATCCTGATGAATATCTGGTCACTAGATTCAGATGACTGTGGAGGAGAAGTGAGACTTATGACCTGCACAGCCATCCCTCCCTCTAAACAAAATCAAGTGCAAATCATGTTATTATTACTCTGATGGCATGGTCTTCTTTAGCAACGAAGGACGAACACACACACACACACACACACACACACACACATTAGAGAAATAGACTGAGACTGCTAGTGTCAATCTATTTATTAACTATTGATAAAGCTTCATTTCTTTTAGAATTGTTATTTACTTATTTTTATGAGCCTTCAATCTGTACTTCCCACTGCCCTCTCCCTACCCAGTTGAGCATTTAAAAAAAGAAAAAGAAAAAAAATTCCTATACAGAAAACCAAATTCCAATCCATGTCTGAAAATACTCTGCATTTTGAATTTATCTCAGTTTTGTTTGCAAAATTAAGGTAAACCTAGAGATGAGGTTCTGAACATGATCCAGCTTACTTATTAGGCTAGCAGTAACCAATATATTGAGTCAGTGGCCTGTGTGGACAATCAGAGAGGAAATGCAAGTTATTAGCCTTCATGTAGTCTGGGGAGGTACAAGAGAATAAAGAACAGTTTTGGGTAGAGGGGGAAGGCAGCGTGATTGATTCCAGGGTAGACAGCATCATGGGGCTGGGGTGGGGGTTGGGGGGAGACATGGACAGACAGCAGCGTCATTGATTAAATTAGGGATAGTGGGCTAGCACACACATGAGGCTAGGAACCCCTTTTCTCTGGCAGTTAAGGAATGTAAATTGTGTCATGGGGCACATCTGCTTCTTGTAATCTTTGCTAGGGGATCAAAACTACCAGACTTGCTGTCTCCTTGGAAGAGATTTAAAAAAAAAAAAAGCTCTAATTGCACAAGGAGAGGCAAGGACAAATGGCATATCTTTTGAGGATGGTACCAAGTTAACTTGTGGGGCTTAATGATAACAAACATATCCTGCTAGTATCCCAGGGGCTACCAGTATGAGAAATAACAACTTTTAATTAAAGCTTTAAAAAATAATATTTTATTTTCTCCCAATTACGTGTGTAAATGGTTTTTAAACAAGTTAAACATGTTAAAGTTTAAAGTTAAACAAGTTAAACAAAATTCTCTCCCTCTGTTCCCCTCTTCTTAAGACACTAAGCCATTTGATATAGGTTATACATGTGCAATCATGCAAAACACATTTCCATATTAGTCATGTTGTGAAAGAAAACACAGGCTAAAAATAGCATGGAAAAAATAAGGTGAAAAATGAGGCAAACTGGGTTAAGTAATGTAGCCAGGGTCACATAACCAGTAAGCGTCTGACATCAGAACTGAACTCATAAAGATGAGTCTTGCTGATTCCAAACCCAGTGCTCTGTCCCTTGTTCCACCTAGCTATCTTCACTAATTTAGGAGCAGTGAAAACTTCCAGGCCACCAGATTGAGCTATGAAAGCAACAGAAGGATGTAGTGGGACCGAAGCTCAGGCCACCCTCTCCATGCCCCTCACCCCTAGCTGTGCAGAGTCAGACCCTGATAGAAAGTTCAGAGTCAGGAAGTGGAAAATAAACTGCCCATACAGTGACAAGGGAAGAATTTGAAAACACCCACAAGCAAAACCTCAGAAAAAAAAAAAAAGAAATGCAGACTGGACACAAGCCTGACAGGAATACCTAGAGGAGTTAAAGAAGCTAATGAGACCCATGGAAGAAAGTTAGGAAGAGTGAATTATCGGCCTGGTAAAAGAGATGCAAAACCTTAATGAGCAAGATGTAAAATATTTAACAGGAAAAGCTATTCACCTGGAAAACATTGGGGAGAGAGATAATTTCAGATCATTGGTCTACCTAAAAACCATAAACAAACAAAAGATTCTGAACACTATATTTCAAGAAATCTTAAAAATACACTACCTGGGGCTCTTAGCATCAGAGGGCAAAGTAAAAATGGAAAGAGTGCACTGCTCTGCTCCTGAAAGGGACCCCAAGGTGAAAATTTGCAGGAATACCGTAGCCAAAATCTAGAGCTCCCAGGTCAAGCAGAGGTAAATAAAGAATTAAATTACTGTGGAGCCATAGTCGGGATCATAGAAGACTTGTGATCTCTTACAATAAGGAAATGGAATGCTTGGAATATAAGGTTCCAGAAGGCAAAGACTGGAATTCTAACCATCTAGACTTATAACCCAGAATAACCAACCTAGCAAAGCTGAGGGTAACCCTAAAAGGGAAAGAATGGACAAAATGAAATCAATTAGATTCCAAGCATTACTGAAGAAAAGACCAGAAGTGAGAAGAAAGTATAAACCCAGGACTCAGGTGAAGCACACAAATGTAAACATGAACAAGCAGCCCTAAGGGATCAAATAAGGTTAAACTATTTACATTCTCGTAAGGAGGGGAGCATTGCTTGGAATCCCTCCTGTCTTTATCATGAGGAGTCTTTGAGGGAGTCTGATGAGAGGGCCTGCGTATGATTCTATTAATTTTACGTGACCTCAAAAGAAGACAGGAATGCACTGAGAGGGCGAGGAAGGGAGAAGAAAAAGGGATAAAATTATCTCATGTAAATGGAGTTATGCTTGGAAGAGTTTGTGCAACAAAGGGATAGTTGCAGGGGTGGAGCAAGCAGCCTTGGAAACTCCCTGTCTTCTGAACTGGTTAAAAGAGGGGAGAATATACATACAGGCGATGGATATAGAAATCCATCTAACCCAATAGGGAATCAGAAAAGAAAAGGGAGGCCAAGAATAAGAGAGAGCACAAATTAATGGACTCGATGTTCAGAAACAAAAGAGACTCTTAGAGTGAGAATAGGGGGGAAAAAAGAAGGAAAATTAAACACAATGAGCAGTTGTAACTGAAAGTGACTGGAATGAACTCGCTCACAAACCAGAAGAGGATGGTAGAGTGAAAGATTGCAGATAAAAGCCAGAACCCAGTAATAGGAAGTTGTTTACAAGAAACACACTTGAAATAGAAAGATACACAGAATGGAAATAAGGTCGAGAGCAGAGTCTGTTATCCTTCTGCTAAACATGGGGAGCGACAATAATCTTAGAAAGCAAAAGCAGAACTAATAAAGAGATAAATAAGGAATCTGTCTTTTGCTAAAATTACCATAGACAAGGAATCAATATAAAACTGTATATTTACATGAAATAGCATGGGATTTAAATTCTTAAAGAAAAAGTTCATAAAGGAAATACCATAATATTTCATAGTGGGTCTTCATTTTACCCCTTTAGATTGTAGACAGATCTAACTCTAAAATAAAAAAGAAAGAAATTAATGAATAGAATTTTCAAAAAGTTAGACATGATAGATTTTTAGAGAATACTGAATGGGAATAAAAAGAATATATTGTACCTGTGCTCAATTGTGCATGGTGCCTTCACAAAAGCTGACTGTACCTTCCAGTATAAAAACCTCACAAAGAAATGCATAGAAGCAGAAATATTAAATATTTCTTTTATTAACTATAATGCAATAAAAATTACATCTAATGAAGCACCTTTCAGCTATAGATTAAAAATTAATTGAAAACTAACAATATTTTCTAGAGAGAATGTCAAGGTCAATAAGATTGTGTCCTTACAGTAGTAGGGCATGCACCTCACATTTATGATGCCAACAAATAGGTTAAATTTTACTGATTGTTAAAAGAAACCTAATTTTTATAACCTTCTATACCCCTTTTCCACATAGCTATTCATCCAACTGCATAAGTGAGAGAGAGCTGCCCAGGACTAAGGATCATTTTGTGTTCTTTGTTTCATGGGTTGCCATGACTGATGACTTCCCCAAGTGGCCAGCCTCCTAATCTGAAGTCTATTTGTAAATAATTCAGCTCATCCTCAGAAAATAGCCTCAGAGTACTGTCAGTTCAAAAGTAATTCCAGAATTGTACAACCTGGTAGAATCGGTATAGACTTTTAGCTCCTAAGGTGGTACATGGGAGAGGACTTTGTGGAGGAATTTTCTTGAAAATCTCAGAATTTAGAGTTAGAAATGATGTGAGGAGCCATCTAGTTCAAACCACATCCAAAAAGGAATCCCCATTATAACATTCTCTTGCAAGTCCCCGTAGCCTCTGTTTGCAGATGTCCAATCAAAGGGAAGCCATCATCTTTTAAGGCAAACCCAGCTCTTTGTGTTTTGTGGCATCTAGCCTACATGGACCTTTCTGCAAATCCCACTCATTGTTCCTTGTTCCACGCCTGGAGCCGTACAGAACAGATTTCATCCTTCTTGCACAGAATGAACCTTGAGCACAGCTGTTCAGTCTTGTGCAGCTTTTACTGGTCCTCATGTGACAGGGCCATTATTAATAGGGGCAAGCCCTTTCACTTGGCCTTCAGTTTATCTTATTCCCTTCCTTGTCTTACACAATTCTGAGCTTAATTCTTAGTCACATGATCTTTCTCTTTCTGACTGCTTAGAATATTTTCTCTTTGCTATGATAGCTCTGACTCCTGTTTCTCAGTGAGTTAAGCCTGGGATTCCTCGTGGATGTACTCTGTGAATTCTCATCATCTCCACTGTGATTTCTGTTTTTTATATTCCTCAGAGATTTGCTTATATGATTTCTTAGTATTCAGGTTTTTTGTTTCATCATGGTTTTTTTTTTTTTTTTCTGGATTGTCCAGTTTTTTTAGATGATTTTTCCAAATTATTTTCCAAATCTGTTATTTTTCTTTATAAAAGTTTTATATCTCTCCAATTTCCGAATCTTTTGATTGCTTTATTTCTTGTATTATTTAATTTTTTAGGTTCTAGATACTTTTTAAAAAAGAGTATCTACTGTTTGTCTAAGTTTTTTATGCTCTTGTTTTAGGACCCATGTTAATTAATTAATTATTATTTCTCTTATAATTTCACACATATAAGTTTTTCAGTTCTTTCATCAGGACTTGCCATCAACTGCCATGGTTTATATGGTCATTCCATGTTTTTCTCTTTTCTAGTTGTTACTATGGAATTATTTTTTTCTTCTGAAGTTTTGTTCTTGGATTCTCTTGCCCTGTACCTTTTCTGCATTGTATAAAGATACTTGTGTTTTCCTTTTCACTTATTCTTTCTTTTTGTGATTTTCTTTTGTGTAAGAACTTTCTTTTCAGTGTTCATTGCTTCTTTAGTTTATGCAGTTAATAGCAGATGCAGTGAGGCAGTGATAGGCCTCGGATCAACTAGTACACCTGCCTCAATTTCCTCACCTGTAAAATGGGGATAATATGAGTACCTGCTGCCCAGCATTGTTGTGAGGATCACATGAGAAAAGCTCTTAGCGCACTGCCTGACTCATGATAGGACTTACGTACATGTGCACTGTTGCTATTTCCACTTGTTTTGATGCATTCAGTGCAAGGAGCCTCACTTAGTAATAACTGACCCGACCATCTTGCTCGAAGTTTAGACTTTATTAATCCTTGTAACTTAAAAGGTCTGCCCCTTATTCCCTCACCAGTAATTTCAGTGCACCCCTCCAGTTCTTGCACAGGTAGCCTTTGCTTGTCTTCAAACTCCATAAGTGTTTATAAAAAAAGGGGGTTCTCTGTAATCCCATATAGATGTTTCATAGGTTTTAATTAATGAATCAGGAAAAATATCTGAAAAAAGTTCCAGTTTCATTGTAAGAACTGTCTCCCCAGTTTAGGGTAGTTGATTTAGAGCCAGAAGTGACCTTAGAGGTCACATGCCTTCTGTGAAGAAGTGAAGGGACTTGTCCAAGGTCACACAGGGACCAAGTTGCAGAGCTGGGACTGGAACGCGGAACCTCCAGCTTTGAATCTCACATGATTTCCGTGTCTCCAGGCACCCTCTTTTCTGCTTGGAATGGTCCTTATGCCTTCAGTTTACTGTGAACATCTTTATGCCCAGAAATGTAGCTGACATTGCTTGAGTTTTCCTGGTAGGATTCTGGACTAGAGGGGATTGAATTGATCTTTTGAAACTGGAATGTGGTTGGAAGTTCACCAGGATTTAATTTTCTTAGTATTAGATTTTCAAGACACCATTGCCTAGTAGCTTCTCCCAACACTTCTCTGGGGACCTTCTCTAGATGACTCACAATGATTTTTGAAAAATGTATAATATTTTGTAATAACATTTGTAATGTTGGTGAGCAAAAATATTTCCTTGTTGAATCCTATTGAACCAACTATTTGTTTTTCCCAAATAGGTGAAAGCAGCTGAATCAAAGATAACAAATTTAATTTACCTAAAGCATACTCTAGAACTTGTGGATCCTTTACAGGTAATCTTTAAAAACCACAAATCCATTTTATAGTAGAGTTCTCTGATGTTACTCACCACATTTCATGGATCTAAGACATTTCATAGGGCTGGATAACTAATTGTGTGGTGTTTGCCTCATCCATTGAACTGAAGTCCAGGCTAGAAGAGAATGGTAGAAATGAGAGTCTGAGCCCTTCCAGAAAACAAGTAGACAAGGACTAATAGGAAGGAAGTGGAAGGAGAAGAGAGAAGTGCTCCCATGTTTCCTTTCTTCTTTCCTTCAGAGAGTGCATGTTAAGCATCCTTATAAAGCACAGTGCTAGATGTTGAAGGATATGCAAATCTAAAGGCCAGTCCCCAACTCTCTAGGACTTTAGCATGTGAGAGGTAGTTAGCATTCATTCCCACATATCTGTAACATAAGAGCAGAACACAAATGCATTAAGTCAGCCAAAAAGCATTTACTGATTTTTTTTTACTCCAAACCAGGCCCTGTACTAGCACAGTAAGTGTGAAGAAAGGTGAACACAGTCCCAGGCTCCAAGGAGCATACAACTTATTAATAGCCAGTTAAATGTAAGCTATATACAGGGCAAATGGAAAATAATCTGAAATTCATGGCTGGGACACCCAGAAAGTCTTTGAAGAACACAGGGAAAATGAAGACATAGAGGTGATGGGGCGATGGGGCAGAGTATCCCAGGTGTGGGAAACCATCAGGACAAAGACATGGGGGTGGGAGATGGAATGGCAAGTAGACGGTTGTAGCTAGTAGGAAGGGGACAGGATATAAAGAGCTTGAAATGGGAAACAGGCTTTGTATGGAATCCCTGGGTGACCCAGGGCAAGTTACTTAATCGCTGTTTTAGTTTCTTCATCTGTAAGGGGGGGTGATAATAGCACTTCCCTTCCCTTCCAGGGTTGTTGGGGAGATCAAGCATACTTAGCACAACCCCTTGCATGTAGTACGTTCTGTAGATATGTTAGCTCTTACTAGCAAGTTACTGGCACTCACTGGGAAGAGGAGAGTGACCCCTAGGAAAAACTGACTAGAGTAGGCAGTGAGACCAGCTGGAAAACACCAGACAGGAATAGAGGTGGTGACAATCTGAACTAGCTTCATTGTGTGTGTGTGTGGAGAGAAGAGACACGAGGGAAAGATGATGTGAAGGCAGAAATGACTTTGTCAGTGGGTCGGTAGGGATGAGACTTGAGAGCTGTTACCAAAGACTAGGGCCTGTGTAACTGGAAGGAGAGAGATCCCCTCAGCAATACTGGGGAAGATGGGAAAAGGGGAGGATTGGGGTGGGAGGGAAGAAAATGTGTTCTGCTTTGGACATGATGGTTTGGCTTGCCAGTGGACATCCATTTTGAGATGTCTGGAGGGCCGCTAGTGAGGTGCTGTCAGGGGAGAGTTTAGGGCACAAGATAAAGATCTAGGAAGCGTTGGTGTAGATACAGTCATTAATCCATGGGAGCTAGGGAGCTTGCCAAAAGAAGTCATGCTGAGCTGAGCAAGGGTTCTTAACCTGAAGTCTGAACTTGTTTTAAAAAATACTTGGATAATTTCAGATATAGTTGGTTTTATAATTTCAAACCTATTTGGTTTCAATATAATGACTATTTCAATGTAATTGACTTCCTTTGTTATCTTACGTGTATTGTTTTGTGCATTTAAAAACATTCTGTGAGGGTTCCATAGATCTCCCTGGGCTAGCAAAGAGGGCTATGACATTAAAGAGGTTAAGAACTGATGTAGAGGGAGAAAAGAAGGACCAAACCTTGAGGGGCAGCCATGGTTAGCAGACATTTCCTTGGTGAAGATCCAGCAGAGGGGACCCTGAGAAGGAACAGCCGGGCAGATGGGAGGGGGCCCTGGACAAAGCAGAGATAGGGGGAGTAGAGAGCAAACTGCCCTTGGCATCTACAAGACTCAGCTTTAAGTCTTCCCCCCAGACACAAGAGCTGGATGACTGTGAGCAAGTCGTTTAGTAGAGCAGTCCTCCAATCGAAGAATTCACTGCATAGGAGTTTCTGCTCCATAGACCAGTGAAATCACAGATCTGAACCAAAAACAGTAGAAAAAATAAGCATCTAAATAGAATACGATAAGAATGTCAGAGTGGTAAAGTGCTGTTTGAGGCAAAAAGAAGGGCGCCTTTTGACTAAGTGGATTGGGGAAAGCTTCTTGGAAGATGGAGGGAGGTTTTCAGTAGGTAGAGCTGGTGGCATGGTTATTAGTAGGAGATTTAGAATTGGAACAGGTCCCAGGTAGAATTTAATCCTACCTTATTTTAGAGATGAGAAATGGGCACTCCCTGTAGATGGAGTGTGGGGCCAGAAAGGGAACTGATTTTCCACTGTTAGATTGAGTGATAGCTGGCAGTCATGATTCGAACCCAGGTCCTCAGACTGCAAAGCTGTTGTTTCCTCTTACACTACAACCCCATAGCGATTAAGTCTTTGAAACAGAGTAAGGAAACCAAGTGACTCTCAGGCCTGAATGCCCCCTCCCCGTTTCCTGGGCCAGGTCATATTTAGGGTTAGAATCCAGCATCAAATTGGAGAAGCTGGGGCTGTGGTTGCTTGGTCAGTCAGAACTCAGCCTGGATGTTTTCTATAGGAAGCGGTGGGATACATTGTGATGTGGACAGAATCACAGGGGCAGTGTTGGCAGACTAAATCTCTAAAGGGTTTTCAAAAGAGCTGACCTGGAGACCAGAGAATAGTATTGGCTATAAGATCAAGACACATTTTTCTTTTCTTTCCACCTACGAATGTTACAAAGTTTGCCTAAATTAACAACGGCCCTCACTTTTGCCATGAAGGCATTTTTTCGGTTTGTATATATAGTACAGCACTTGAGTCTCAATTATAGCCCCCATTTTTATTATCTATGATGCTGGGCATTCCATAAATGAAGGAAGCACAGACCCCTAGGAAATAATTGGAAGGTAATTATTTGAAGCTTTGGGTTGATGACCAAAAATATTAGGGAAGAATCTAACATATATTAAGGTCATGATAGATCTTTCTTGATTTATTACATTGGAAGAATTAATATTTATGAATTAACATTTTTCTTTAATAGGCAGTGCTGAGGAGGTGTAACACTCCTTTATTAAAGGCCTACTACAGCTCCTTAGAAGACAACAGGTATTGTTTCAAACTCTACTCAATGAACAGCTGATTTTTCTCTCATTTCTATTGCTAGTTTTGAATGTAAGGATAGTTAAGTAGGTCTTATGTTGTAATTACTCAACTTTTGGCTGATCATTTCTTTTAAAATGTTCATTTAATTTAAAATCACATTTTACATTTTGATTTGCAAATGTAATCACAGGGAAAATGAATCCATTGCTTGTTTGTGCTAAGGGGAAATACAGATTTTGTGGAAAGCTGAATCCACAGACTATTTGAAAAGCTTCTTTTCAGCCTTCTGAAATTTCAAACTTCATAAAATTTGACACAAAGTTCTGTCTTATGGAACCAACAGAATATATATATATATATGTATATATGTGTATATATATGTATATATGTGTATATATGTGTGCATGTATATGTGTGTATACATTTTTACATACATACATATATACATACACACATATATAATTCCTCCTCCATACAGCAGCTGTTCAAATATCTGAAGATAATAATATGTTTCCCCAAAAGGTTCTCTGGAGCCTCTAACTCATCCTAGTTTGGTGTGGTTTTGAGGTCCCCTCAGTATCCCCCTGGATTGCTCCGGCTTCTCAATGACCTTCCAAAAATGTGGTACCCTCTGAAGACACATTCCAGTTTTTCCTTTCTTTACCTTCTCCTTTTAGCAACCAGATTGCTAGCCAAAGCTGTCTGAGCAGGCCAGAGTGCCAGGTAGATTATTAGTCCCTTGTTCTGAACACTGTACCTCTATTAATGCCTCTAAAGATTTCTGTAACTTCTTTGGCATCTTCATTTCACTTCTATCTCACAGTGAGCCTATAGTACACTAAAACCACAATTCCACCCTGTCTTGAATCTGTGCAAGTAATTTTTGCCTATATTTTATACTTTACATTTGACCCAATTACATTTTGTCCACTTCTGTAAAGTCAGATGTGGGTTTCATAATGGTGTGGAGGCACCACTGGGTTGTCCAAGGCTCTGATTATCATCCTGACACCAGATAAGGTCCGAGAGAGAAAGCCCTATGACACACAATACGCTGGCTCTGCACATTCTCAACCTTCTCTATTGATGGAGAAGGAATCTAGGGACACAAAGACGACCCTTCTAAAATATCGGTGAAGTTTAACATGTTGGTTCTGTGAATCAGTCATTTGGTCTGCAGGTGTTCATTAAGTACCTGCATGGTTGAGATCCTTACTCAGTAACTGATGAGCAGATGTCCTGCCAGAGGAAGTGAATTGTCTCAATCCTGACATGCCCAGTATAAAAGAAGCCTGAAGATAGTAGCTGTATTTCTGCTAAATGGAAGGGTGACTCACAGCTTCTCCTTGTAGAGGCCAGTAAAGGAGATGGCTGAGTTGGTTTTATGCATCTAAGGTCTAAAAGAAAGATCATTTCAGGAGATACCTACTCATCCCATCTTGAAATTATTCATAACAACAAACATTTGCAAAAAGGCCGTGATGAAAACAATTGAAGCTCATATGTGAACACCCACTGCTAAGGATGAAGAGATAGAGAAATTCTATGAAAT
This sequence comes from Bettongia penicillata ogilbyi, assembly GCA_023548195.1. Classification (NCBI taxonomy): domain Eukaryota; kingdom Metazoa; phylum Chordata; class Mammalia; order Diprotodontia; family Potoroidae; genus Bettongia; species Bettongia penicillata. Next base: position 1,286,971 of record JAJHZJ010000218.1, read on the forward strand.
ATTCAAGAAAACCAGGCTGAGGAGGAAAGGGACTCCCTTCAGATTGAAATCCTGAAGACATAAAGGGAGAATATTTCAGTGAAGAAGCAAATTAAGGGTTATCTGAAGAGACCCATGTGGAAGCCCAGGGAACATCTTTCCTTCATACCATCACTGACATCCGTTCCCCTTTCTTCCCTTGTGAGCACCTTCATTCAGGCCCACTACCTGGTCTCTTGCAAGATTATACTCATTACTTTCCTTCCTCTTGCCCATCTATCCCTCACAAAGCTTCCACTTTGATATTCTTAAAGCATAGATTTTATCAGAAAACTGGGGACTGTGACCTCTAGGATGCCATACAAACTCTTCTCTTGGCATTCAAAGCGCTTTGCAGTCTGGCTCCAATCTGCCTTCCCATACTTACCACACACTACTCTTCTTTGGGGACTGTATATTGTAACCAAATTAACTTTATCAAACCACAAGCATATATTAAACACTCAGAGGCATCTGGATGACACAAAGAGTTGGACCTGGAGTCAGGATGACCCAAGTTCAAATCTGGCCCCAGACACTTAGTAGCTTTGTGACCCTGGGCAAGTCATTCACCTGTTTGCCTGTTTCCTCATCTGTAGAATGCTTATCATGATAACACCTACCTCCCAGGGTTGTGTGAGGGTCCAGTGAAATAATTCTTTTAAAACATATCACAAACCTGAAAGTATTATAGGGATGATAGAATTGTTATTTACAGTGACAGCTTAATAAGAATTTAGAATATAACAATAAACACTTAACAATGTGCCAGATTGTGCTAAGGATATAAAGAAAAAACTCCTCAAAGAGCTTACATTCTAATGGAGAAAACAACATGTATAAAAATGTGTCTCTGGGTGTGTATATTTTTGTCCTCTTTAAGAACAAAGGATAAAATCCGATTGTTATCCTTCGTTCTCAGAGGACCAAAATGATATCACCTTGATAAAGTCAAGTTTTAATGTGTCCAGTGAGGGTAACCAATGGCTGATCAGACCAACATGAGTTCAGAATGCTCTACTACAGATTGGGCACAGATAGTCTGTGTGAACATTTGGGGTGGATATTCCAAATCTGTGCATCCTATGTTTATTTTGTGCTGTCTCAATTCTGCTTTGCTCATAGAGCACAGCACCTTTTCTGATGCGGGCACATAATGCTGCAAGGTCCTGTGCCAGTGTCTCCCATGTCACACAATCAAATCCACAGTTCTTGTGAGAGACCTTGAGTGTGTCCTTGTATCGTTTTTTCTGACCTGCCCCATGCAAGTTCTCCATAAAATAGTTTTTTTTGGCAAGTGTACATTTAGCATTCAAACAATGTGGCCAGCCCATCAGAGTTGCACTCTCTGAAGCATAGTTTACATGCTTGGCAGTTTAGTTTGAGTAAGGACCTCAGTGGCTTGTAGTGATCTTCAGAATCTTCCTAAGACAGTTCAAATGGAAGTGATTCAATTTCCTGTGCTGATAGCCAATGAGGTCAGCACAATGGCTCTGTAGACCTTCAGTTGGGTAGTCAGTCTAATACCTATTCTGTCCCATGCTTTTCTTTGAAATCTCCCAAACACTGAGCTAGCTCTGTTAATGCATGCATCAACCTCATTGTCAATGTGTACATCCCTGGAGAGTACACTACCAAGATAAGTGGAGCCTATCCACAGCATTCAAAACTTCTCCGTTTGTTGTAACCGATGGTTCCACATATGGATCGTGTGGTGGTGGTTAATGGAGCACCTGTGTTTTTTTGGTGTTAATTACTAGGCCAAAATTAGCACAGGGAGCACAGAATTGATTCGTACTTTGTTGTGTCTCAGCTTCAGAGGCTGCATTGAGTGCACAATCATCTGCAAGCAGAAAATCATGCACCAACACTCCCTCCACTTTAGTCTTGGCTTGTAGCCTTTTCTGTCAGTACAGTAGCCAGTAGCTGACCTTGATGCCATGTTCATCCTCATTGAAAGCATTTGACAACGTGGCTGAAAACATCATGCTAAAAAGCATGGGAGCAAGCACACAGCCCTGTTTCACTCCATTGGTGACTGAGAAGGCATAAGAGAGAGCATGGTCCAGTATCCAGAACCTGGCCAAGCATGCCATTATGAAATTGATGTACAATACTGATGAATTTCTCTGGGCCACCAAATTTTGACATAATTTTCCGTAAGCCCTCATGTCTAACGGTGTCAAAAGCCTTGGTCAGATCTACAAACATTGTGTACAGACCTCTGTTCTGCTCCTGGCATTTCTTTTGGAGTTGTCAGGCAGCAAATAATATCATATCGACTGTTCCTTGGCCCTTTCTGAAGCTACACTGGCTCTCAGGTAGATGACCATCTTCCAGGTGAAGGGTCAGCCTATTGAAGAGGATTCTAGCAATAATCTTGCCAGCAGTGACTAAGAGAGAGATCCCCCTGTGATTGTCACAGGACAATCTATTTCCTTTACCTTTATGGAGATGGACAATGGAGGCATCCTTGAACCCCTGGGGGATAGCCTCCTCTTGCCATATAATCTGAAATATTTCAGTCAGCTTTTGTATGAGGGATATAGGATGTGTTCAGGGAGGACTAGTACCTTTGGTGTGATGGCTGCCAAACCCTTTCAGGGCTGCTTTCCGCCTTCGATGTCCACCTGTTCCACCCAACTCTCACCTATGGCTCCAACAAGCTGCAGCATGTACAGTGGCCACACCCTGGTAAACCATTTTTACAGACAGGCCAAATCAGATTGAGGGTAACCAAGGGGTCTCATTGGTGAGTTGGAGGGGTGTCTACCCCAAACATGTGAAGACTTCCCCTAGTGGAATGGGTGGATGAGAACAACTTGTTCTAATGGCCATGAAGGCAGCTGAAAGCAGGTGATGTGGAATGCTTAGAGCTTGGTTAGACACCAAAGATGCCAAGGTCATCCACTGCATCCTGAGCCATCGCCAGTCGTCTTGATTCTGTCCTGCAACTGGAGTATGATGACTCTGGAGGAGAGAGTGAGGCTGCTGACTTCGGGCAAGTCTGTCTCAATTAGATTCAACTTACGCACGAATTAGAAGATGTATATGTATGAGTGTGTATATATAATATATACATAGATATGTAAATATGTATACATCTATAACTAGTCATACACATACATACTGTGCCAGGCGCATAGTAAACATAAGGGCTTGTGAATTTGATTTATTGATGTATGTGGTGATAGAAGGCAAGGTACCATTAGAGAAAGAAGGCACCAAAACTGGGGGAGGTGGGACAGACTAGCAAAGCACTCCTTTAGAGAAGATAAATATTTCACAGTCACAGAATCTGAGAGTTGTTTAATCTGACACACACATGGCTGAATGGATGGGAAAGGCTTATTAATTACCTGACTCGAGGCTACCTATTGGAGATCAGAAGATTTTAGAAGAGGCTGTTCCTGCCTTGGAGGCACTTACATTCTAATGTGAAAGACAGTACATCTCAGGGGAGGTGAGACCAGGATGGACCAGAGATCACCTCTGTGCTCCTAGAAGACATGCTTCTCACACTGAAGCCTAAGAATGCATCATTTTCTTGTCTGCTCCATCGTACTGTTGATTCATATTAAGCTTGCAGTCCCTTGAAACCTACCCCCAGGTCTTTTTTTTTAGAATTTCAGCCTATCTTGTACTTGTGAAATTGATTTTTTTGTTGGTCCCCAAGTGTAAGATGTCAGATTTATCTTTATTAAATTTCATCTTACGTTTGGCTCAGTGCTCTTCCCTGTCAAGATAGCTTTGGTTCCTGCCTCTGTTAACTACTCTGTTTGCTGTTTCTCTAAGTTTTGTGTGATCTGAAAATCTGGGGACCATAAAACTGTGAATCTCCATGTTTTTTTTTTCCTTTTATTATTTTATTTTATTAAATTATTTTATTTGTTTTCATTGTTCTACCATCACTTCCGTATATCTTAGATTTTTTTCCCCTCCCTCCCCCTCCTTCTCCCTTCCCTTCCCTCTCCCTCCCTGAGATGGCATACAATTTTACATAGGTTCTGCGCATACATTCCTATTAAATACATTTTCATAGTCTTGTTGCATAGAAGAATTAAAATGAATGGGAGATTATCATAAAATAAAACAAAACATAATACAAAAGAAAATGATCTGCTTTGTTCTGTGATCCAGCTCCATGATTCTTTCTCTGGATGTGGAAGGCATTTTGCCTCCAGTCTATTGGGAATTTTTTAAGTCCTTGCATTGCAGTGAGGTACTAAGTCTACCAGAAAAATTCCTCGCACGCTATGGTTGTTGCTGTGTACAGAGTTCTCCTGGTTCTGCTCCTTTCACTCAGCATTGCTTCATATAAGTCTTTATAGGCCTCTCTCAAGTCTTCTTGTTCATTTCTTGTAATGCAAGAATGTATTCCATTACATTCACATACCATAATTTGTTCAGCCATGCCTCAGTTGATGGGCATCCCCTCGATTTCCAGTTCTTGGCCACCACAAAAAGAGCTGCTATAAATATTTTTGTATATATGGGTCCTTTTATCATTTTTATGATCTCTTTGGGATACAACCCTAGAAGTGGTATTGCAGGGTAAAAGGGTATGCACATTGTTATAGTCCTTTGGGCATAGTTCCAGATTGCTCTTCAGAATGGTTGGATCAGCTCCCAGATCCACCAACAATGAATTAGACTTCCAACTTTCCCACATCTTCTCCAACATGTATTATTTTCCTATTTTGTCATGTTAACCAATCTGATAGGTGTGATGTGGTACTTCAGAGTTGTTTTGATTTGCATCTCTCTAATCAATAATGATTTAGAGCATTTTTTTACATGACTGTAGATAGATTTAATTTCTTCCTCTGAAAACTGCCTGTTCATATCTTTCCATTTGTCAATTAGAGAATGATTTGTATTCTTGTACATTTGACTCAGTTCTCTATATTAGAAATGAAACCTTTATCACAGACACTAGTAAAAATTCTTTCCCAGTTTTCTGCTTCCTTCCTAATCTTGGTTGCATTGGCTTTGTGCAAAAACTTTTCAACTTAATGTAATAAAAGTTATCAATTTTGCATTTCATAATGTTCTCTGTCTTGTTTGGTCACAAATTCCTCAATTCTCCATAAATTTGACAGATAAACTATTCCTTAATCCCCTAATTTATTTATAGTGTCAGCCTTTATACTTAAATTATATACCCATTTGGACTTTATTTTCGTATATGGTGTCAGGCGTTGGTCTATCCCTGGTTTCTGCCATACTATTTTCCGGTTTTCCCAGCAGTTAAAAAACCTGGTTCTTAAAGAACCAGAATGAGGGCAGAAAAGTTTGGACAAAATGACAAAAAGTAACTAAGGAAATATCAATAACTAATGACTCTTTTGCCTACCTTTCTGCCAAATTTTTATAAAACAGTTTATAGAAGCATGGAATCTGAGAGTGGTCAGGAATGTCAGGTCCTGGCTATCTAGTACAAATTACATCTCAAAGAGGGGCAGCTGGGCAGTGCAGTGGATAGAGGAGGAGTCAGGCAGACCTGAGTTCAAATCTCACCTCAGACACTTGACACTCACTAGGTGTGTGACCTTGGGCAAGTCACTTAACCCCAGTTGCCTTATCCTGGGTCATCTCCAGTCGTCCTGATGAATATCTGGTCACTGGAGTCAGATAACTCTGGAGTAGAAGTGAGGCTGGTGATCTGCACAACCGTCACTCAAAACAAAGTCAAGTGCAAGTCATGTCATTATTTCTCTGATGACATGATCTTCTTTGGCAACAAAGGATGGATGCATCTCAAAGAAACCCTCATTATCCCCTACTCAGCAAGTGGTTCCTCCCCCTGCTTACAGACCTTCAAGAAGGGGGACTCTCTGCCTTTGAGGGGGCTCATGCCACATTGGGAAGCCTAATTTTCCAATAAAAGCCTCACTTGGTCTCTTTACAGCTTCCTTCATTAATCCCAGTTCTGCTCCATGAGAATCAGATGGAGCAGGTCTGTTCCATCTTCCACCTGATGGCCATTCAGATATTTGCAGTTGGCTCCTGTAGTATTACCCATGGAGAGGAAGACCTTGGCTCAAACCTCCTTTTCCCTCCAACTTTGTTACTGTTTGAAGTCATTTAACTTCTCTGAAACTCAGTCTACTCCATGACTTAACTCATAGACAAGTTGGGATTTACACTGAGGGAGAGAATTCCCTCAGTGAAATTACAACTCCTTAGGACATTAATATTTCATTATGTGTAACTGATTAAAAAGTCTAATGTTGGCATATTCACAACTATAATTTGTCGTGTTAAAATTTTGCTTAACATATATTTCAGAGTAATTTTTTTCCTTTATAATCACTGGTAAAATGTTTTTTTTGTTGCATGCCATTTACTGTTAGTCTACCTAGAAGACTTAAAAGTACATATTTTTACTTATTACTTTACAAAATACTTTTTAAGGTTTGGAACTATACTTGAAAAAATTAAAACAGTTATTAATGATGATGCAAGATACTTGAAAGGATGTCTGAATATGAGGACTCAGAAATGCTATGCAGTGAAGTCAAATGTAAATGAGTTTCTTGATATTGCTAGAAGAACCTATACCGAAATCGTAGACGACATAGCAGGTATTTGATTGTTTGTGGAGACCGAAAGACATTCATAATGTTTTTTCTTTATTTTATAAAACTAAAAAAAAAATTACCAAGACATTACATTTATTTGCTAGTGAAGAGTGACCAAGAATATATTCAATTTAATTTCTAATTGCCTTGCAAATAGGTAAGTTAAATTTTATTTTATTTCTTATAATAGAGTATATTGATTTTTTAAAATATACTTTAATAGGGATCACTAGGTTTTTACCTTCATAATACACTCATGAGTCGCACATTATGTATACAAGGGCTTTCAATTTTTCAGTTCATTTTGGTAGAATGAAAGCTATATACCAACCACTGTGAGGTGATCCTCAGTGAGGAGGTACCAGGAAGGAACATAATTGCCCAAAGGATCAAAAGTCAGTCAGTTTGTTACTCAGAAGCATGCAGGGTGTGTACCTTGGCCTAGGGGTTTGGGTGAACGGTGTTCCTGACCAAGAGCCCAAATCCTCCAGTCATTGCCATTATGTCTGATGGCTGTTGCTGGGCACATTCAGGGAATGAGTAGAAGGGGTTGCAGGGGACAGTCATTCAGCAGGTAGCCTGGACCAGACTCATCTTCTCAAGCCCAAGGCTCCATGATTAGGGAAGATTGCTAAACTGATGCTTTGGTCACCCTGCATTCCCAACTTGACATGTGACCATGCTCATTGTTGGGTTCATGGGGATTTCTTGTTACGTAGGCAGGTCAGTCAGTGGTCACACGTGGAGTCGCCCCTGTGAGCAAGACTTACAGTAGACTGGTCCTTTTACTCACCATGCTTTGTTTCCATGTAACACCAGGAAGAACAAAACCCTCCACAGACTGGATAAAAGAATGACGTTACGTTTGGTGAGGTGCCACTGGAGGGTTTTTTTAAATGATAGAAGTTGATGACTCTGCAATGTAAATTAGTTTTTAAAATATATCATGCAAAATCCATATTATTCATGTAGCAGCCACAATGTCTGACTAAATCATTGGGTACTTTTGAATAGATGAGTATAGTAGTAGCACAGCAGATATTAGTACCCAAGTATTTAAACAAGCGAAGGCTGTCTTAAAAGGAGAGTTGGTCAGACTCATACTGAGTTAGCATAATTTAATGGCTGGAGTACAGATGAGGAGTCAGCTGGGGGGCCCAGGTTCAAACCTTGCCTCAGACGATAACTCGGTACTTGATCCCAGTCAGGTCATTTAGCTCTATTCTCCCCTCTCCCCGAGGAAAACAAAGGTTCCATCTGAACATGTTGATTAAGTGATGCATAGCAATTGCCCAGCTTAGGCTCCACGGGAGACAGACTTTTATATATTAAAAACAATCAGATAAGGCCAATTAATTAAAAGGAAACAATATAACTTTAGGGAATCTGATTTCTAATTGGAGGAAAGATTAGGGACTTTTCAAATTTGGAGGGAGAGAATGAATGGGAGCAATCTTGGAATATAGAAAAAGAGGTGTCCCGTTCCCCCAAGTGCCTGTAACCGCTCAAAGGAACATGGAAACAACAACTGATGGACCAGCACGGGCCAGTTTTCAGATGGCACATGTGTTGCCTGTGATGCACAATTGTGAGAAAACTCCTTGGCTCCACCTTTGAATCTGAGCAGGTTCCTGGGAAGCATAACCGAGGTCTTTGGTTAAGGGTTTCTAAGCAGCAGGTAGAGGTGATCCAGCTTCCCAGCTGCACAGGGTTAGGTTCAAACAATGCAGTAAGGTTTTCTTCCAATTTCCACAATTGCGTAAAGTTTTCTCACAAGACAGAATTTGGAGTAGACCTATAATTAAATAGAAAGGGAACTGAGCCAGCTCCAGAACTGAGTCACAAGATGGAGCCAGTGGGGCTCTCTCGATTCCCACAATAATCTAACCACTTACTGTCCTGATCCCCTCAGCTCCCCTACCAATTCCTAGTCCTGGGAAACCAATTAAATTCAGTTTCCCTCATCTCAAAAATGAGGGCAGTTGGACTTTGTGGTCTTCAGAGGTCCCCTTTACCTCTCAATCCATGATCCTATGAGACTATGATTCTCAGAATCACTTCTATAGAGCTAAAGGGTTGTTTTAACAATGAACACTTTAGGCAGCTGGGTAGTAGAGCAGAGAGAATGCTGGACCTGGAGCCAGGAAGACCTGAGTTCAGATGTGGCCCTAGACCCTTAGCAGCTGTGTGACCCTGGGCCAGTCACTTCCCCTCTGCCTGCTTCAGGTTCCTCATCTGTAAAAGGAGGGCAAGAGTAGCACCTGCACTCCAAGGTGTTTGTAAGGATTTGATGAGTTAATGTTTGTAAAGTGCTTTGAAAGCCTTAAAGAATTCTATAGCCGTAGTTATTGACCTCTGCTATTTTTTATAGCGCGCCAGCAACTGAAGCACCCATAGACTTCATTTCAGCCATTTCTTCCGCCCAAATAAAAATGTTGGTGTAAGGAATAAATGGCAATGGGAAACATTTTTTTTTAGCTACTAAATTGTGTACATCCAAAAAAGTTTTCATTGCATTGGTCTCTTGAAGTTCTAATGATGCAGGAGTGGGGAACCTCCAGCCTTGAGGCCACATGTGGCCCTCTAAGTCCCTTTGACCAAATCCAGACTTCACCGAACAAATGTTGAGGACCTAGAGGCCACATGTGGCCTAGTGGCTGCAGGTTCCCCAGCCCTGCCTGTTCAGTGTTTATTATATTCCACAGATTGCTGGTCTAGCTACTTAATTGGTGCCTATGGCAACCAAACCAGTCTTTAGATCCTTGCCACAGACCTAGGAGAGGCTAGAGCTCTCATGGAGTTCATCTAGCCCAGACTGTCCAGGTAACAGGCAAGCTGAACCTGAGAACTGTATCCTAGAAATGAGGATTCTCTGGAGCCAAGGTGGCAAATACAGGACCTGCCTCTCCCGAAGCCTACAGCATTCCCATGTGTGAACTGAACCTGACTAAAAGGTCGTTGGGAAGCATTCCAAAACAGTAGGTAAAGACAGAGTCAAACATGGGAAATGTTAACCAGTCGTTTCTAAATATGTCTGTGAGCCACCAAGATCCTCAGCCCGGGGTCTGGCAGCCCATGTCTTTGCAGGTTCCACCCTCCTCCTTAGAGGGAACAGCAACCAAGGCATGACCAGCCCCCAGACTGCGGGAACTTCCTGGCTGTCACTTTATAAAAGCCATTCACTTTTTCTTGCTCCAACTTGGACCAGATGCCTTAGACTATGGAATTGAAGTTGACAAATGCCGGGCAAGGAGGGAAACGTGCCTGTTTGGGCATGATTTTTGACAAAAATGGGAAAATTAATTTGCCCTTGGCCCTGTTCTTGGTGACACTTTTCTCAGTGATTTTATTGAAGACATTGGTGGAACCCCAATTAGATGTGCAGCTGATCCCAAGCTAAGAACATTGAGTGGAACAGGGTCAAGGAGAGATCCCTACTTAAAACAATTAAGTTCTGAAAATTAGTAGAGGGGATTTATTATTTTACAAATCTCATTGTTAATGCTTTGTGCAGTATTTTTAAAACCAGAAATACTCTTCATGACTGGCAGAGAACACAAAGAGGCCAGCTTTGGGGAAAGGGGAAAATCTCTCCTTTCTTTGGTAACTTTGTATGAGGATTTTTGAATAGTAGTAAATAATCTTACTATGACTTAGAAGCAGATTTCTAGTATTTTACCATATGCTAAATTGAAATAGGGTTTTTCATGGGTATGGGTATAGAAGAACAATGTTTTTGAATAGATTCCAAATTAAACAAGCACCTTTCTCTCTTTTTGTTGCTACTAGGAATGATAACACAACTTGCAGAAAAATACAGTCTGCCTTTAAAGACGAGTTTTAGCTCTGCTCGAGGATTTTTCATTCAGATGAACATGGATTGTACATCACTACCCAGTGGTCAACTTCCTTCTGAATTTATTAAGGTTCATTCTGAAATAATGATTGAAATATTTTTTTAAAAGTATGGATTATGTGCATATATTTACACAGGCATTTTCATGTTACAAAATTTAGACTTGTCCTGTATTGTTAATATGTATACCATCTCAGATCTCTATCTGCTAACGCACTGCTTGAGCCAAGAGGGTTGTTGCCTCTGGCAGCTGCTGTGGTGTTGACATGGGCTACTCAACACTCAGCTTATTTCCCTGGCAGTCTCCTCCGGAACCTACATTTTTTTCTTTGGTCCAATAACAATCCCCTCCTTCCTCTCACATTTTTACTTGTTACCTCCTTTTCATTCTGTTCATAAGCTAAAAATCAACCTCAAAACATCTGATTTAGAGATGCGTTAAATATGGACTTGAGCTGGAGGGAACCTTAGAGATTGTCCAGTTCAGTCTTCTTACTGAGTCCCAGGGACAGAGGTACCCTGGCGTCAGCTTAGACCAGCTCATCCAGACTTTCAAAAGTGATGGAGAAAGTGGGAATGCTGCAGGTTTACAGCTTTAAAATGTACCATGAGATATTTTTTTTTTGTGAAGAGCTGGTTGTTAAAAGTTATCAGCCCACTGCTGTCCAGTGATGGACATGTTGTTCATAAAGGCCAGAACTGGGATGAAAACCAAAATCTTTCCTCCAAATCCAATGCTTTTTTCATTCGACTGTGCTGCTTTCATTTAAGAGTCAATCAACAGGATATTAAATGCTTGAGAAGGAGGAGAGCTGAAAGAAGGCAAGCCAGAGAGGAAAGAAAGGCTTCTAGCCAATGTGGACACAGATGGGCAAGACTCAGCGACTAGATCTAGTATGGGCTGAGGCTGAGAGAAGGTGGCCAAAATATTGGCAACAGTGCACTTGACCCTCGGTCCAGGAGGCTGTTGGCCCCACCAGAATTTGGGGAATGGGGGAGGGATGGCAATGGAGTCAGACTTGTCCTTTTAGAGTGTCGTCATGATCCACTGTGGGGGGAGACAGGCCGATGAGAAGCAGCGTGGGGGAGGCTGGTGACTGCGGGGCTGTGATGTACTCTCTCTACCTGTAGAGCCACCTGTTTGCCCTCAGCCCTGTTGTCTCACTGGGACATTGCTAGAGCCCTTTCTTTGGCCTTCTGCCTCTAGTCTCTCCCCTTTTTAATCCGTTCCCTGCGAAGCCAGGTCTGACATTGACCTCCTCCAGCTCAGTACATTCCAGTGACTCCCCATTGTCTCTAGAATCAAATCTAAACCCTTCTCCTTGACACAGACAGTCCCCTTTCTGCCTACCCAGTCTAAAGATACATCCTTCTCCTTGGGTCTCTCTGTGATCCGGCTACGCAGGCCTTCTCTGCGCCCCCAAATGAAAGTCCTGTCCAAAAGTCACCGTGCTTTCCCTGGCTATCTCCCATGCCTTTTTTACAGCCATAAAGGCAAACATTGAGGAAAAAAGATTTCTGTTTTACCCCAAGGTTGCAAAACTGTGAGGGTTGTTTTGCAGTTGCCTAAGAGAACAAGGTTAACTGAGGCCTGAAGTATTTGAAGGCTGTGGGCCGGATTCTTGGCTTTCCCAGCAGTGTTTCCTAGACGTTGTGCCCTCCCCTGGGAATTCAGAGACTGCCATGTTTGTTGCCCCATTATCCCTCACAGGCAGCTCCAGGGTGAAGACTTCTTGATTTAAAATGCGGACTGTTAGACGATTGGGATGTAACATTCAGGGCAATTTTAGGCAATTCTGTTGACAAAAGTGTTTCTTCTCTGTAACAGTTACATGATCAGATAAAGTTTGATTTGTTCATTTTATCGATAAGTTCTTTTGCTCTGTGTTGGAGAGGGGAGCTTCCCCTCCCCCCATTGGCTGCCTTTTAATCTTTTCATTTAACTAGCAATGTTTTTCATTTAATCGTAACTAGTTGTAAGTGGAGAATTTTAACATTTAGTTTTAATTTTTTGGCAGATTACCAAAATGAAAAACACATATAGCTTCACATCAACAGATCTGATTAAAATGAATGAAAGATGCCAAGAGTCATTGAGAGAAATCTATCATATGACTTACATGTAAGAGAATCTGAAATATTTAACTGCTGAACTGAATTGGATTGGCTTGTTACTTGTTAGTTATGAATTCTTTTCTTATTTGGTTGGAGATGATAAAGAATTACAATTTTTAGCAAATGGAAAATAAAATGTTATTGGACTGTACGAATGTATGAAATCAGACATATTCTCTATTATTTGAAGAAATCCCTGATTTCTTGCATATCCTTTAAGCTCAAATGGAAATCCCATCTCTTCCAGGAAGCCTTGGCAACAGCCTCCTTCCTCAGACTAAAAATGCAGAATAAAGTGCTCTGAATTGGTGGGGGCCGCTATGGCTCCTGGAGGGGAGGTTTATATAAGCTCTTCTTTGTGCAGAGCATTGATCTGACATTGGGGATACAAATGCAGAAATAAAATGCACTCGTGGAGGGGAGATGTGTCCATTTCAATGTATTCAACATTTCATTTGAGAGATTGGAAGCCTAGCAGTTTAGCTGCCACAGAGCCCCTCCCCTCCAGGACCCATAGCGGTCCCCACCAATTCAGAGCACTTTATTCTGCATTTTTAATCTGAGGAAGGAGGCTGTTGCCAAGGCTTCCTGGAAGAGATGGGATTTCCATTTGAGCTTAAAGGATATGCAAGAAATCAGGGAGCGGGAATTGGGAGGAAGACCTGGAGGTGTGAGAGGCAGAAAGTCCCTCAGGCCTGGTTCTAAAGGAAGTTGAGATAAGATAAGGTAGGGGTGGACCTTGAGTTCACAGGAATCCTGAGCCAAGTTGCTTCAGGGCCAGATCTCTATGTAAAAATTCCTTTTGTGGTAGTCATAAGGAGAGTACCTTGGGAGAGGGAGATCCTGGAGGCAGGAAGACAAGGAAACTTAGAATGGTCCCTTTAGCTAGGAGCAAGCTCCCTCTGTGCAGTGCTAAGCATATGGTGGCAGCCGTAGGTGTTCCTGAAGTGTGGGCAAGGTGTTGTGGTGCAACTGGAGCAAGCATAGCTTCCCATTTTCCCTATTTACCCCATCTTCCCTTAACAAACCCCCTTCACTTGACCAGGCCACATCCTCCAGCTGTTGTCCCCCCAGTTCTCCTTCCTGTCACAGCCTAGAAAAACTATGCCTGCCTCTTTTCTCCATTGTCTTACTTCTCACCATTTCTCAAACATTGAACTTAGCATCAGAGCCCATCTTGCCTCTGGAACTGAGCTCCATGGATTACCAATTAGAGGCGTAGCCTGAGTGTGGACCGCAGCCTGGGCAAGCATCCCACTTGAGATGGGGGCCAGAGGGAAAGGCCCATGGGTCATGCTTGGCCCATAGTGTGCTGGCACACAAGGCCAGTGCCTTATCTTGTCTGTGATTGTGGAACATTGTGGGAGTACATTGTGAGAAATGTGGAAGACTGGAGTTATTATTCTGGGGTAACTAACTGACAGCCCCAACAGTGGATAGGCTGCTAGGAGAGAGAGTCAGCAAGGCCTCAGTGGAAATCCAGTCTCAGATACTTCCTTGCTGTGTGACCTGAGCTAAGGGCCTTCACCTCTTTCTGCCTCAGGTGTCCTTATCTCTAATATGGGGATAATGAAAACTCCTATTCCCCAGGGTTGTTAGATAAAATGATATAAAGCACTTTGTAACAAGCCTTAAAGCATTATCTACATTGATTTTTTTGTGTTTATGTTTGAGAGATGAGGGAAAGGGAAGAGTCAAAGATAATCACAGGGTTGTTGAAGTAAGAGAAGTAGTCCAGGTGAATACTACTACCATAGGCAAAAATGCGGAGATTGGGAGATAGATGAACTTATGGGGAAAATATGGGAATGAAGGATAGATTCTTGGTCAGGGATAAGGAAAAGGGTCTAGTAAGGATGTATTTGATGTTTAGAAAATCTAATTAAAAGAGATTTAAACTGAAAAGGAAAACAGAAGGGGAAAACTGCCTACAAAGACCCACTCAGCCACAGCATGTGATGCCACAGAAAGTAGCTGCAGTGTCAGAAGAATGAGAATTGAGAAGCAAGGAGCTTGTGATGAAGCCCATGGCTTTGAATGTCTGTCTGTACAGATGCCCAGAATTTGGGCAGCAAGCAAAATGAGACCGAGGTCCTAATGCAAGAAAGCCAGTATATCTATGGATATGACCTTGACAAGACTATATAGAGAGGAACAGGAGTGGTTGAGGGGATGTGAGAGGTAACAGCTATGAAGAAGACATGCATTAGGATTCATTGAAAGCATTTGGGAAAGGGTAATATAGGCAGAAACAAGTGGTTTGTCATCAGTGGGTACTACAGGTCACCTGGACAGAAAAGGAAATTTATGTATCCAGGAAGCAGCACAAACTAGGCATGGAGAAATTGAAGATAGAATCATGATGGGACTCCAGTTATCTGGACATCAGATAGAATGCTCTCCCTGCCAAAAGGAGAATACCTGATAATCTTTTGTCTTAATAACTTTTTTTTATCCTTTAAAAGACATAGGAACCAACAAAGAGAAGTTTTATTCTGGAGCTGGTTCTTACCAACAAAGAGAAACTGTTGGTTGGGGTGGAAATGTAGAATATTGGGAGGAAGTGATGACTTGAGAGTGTGTGATATAGCAAAGGAGAGGAATGTTAGGCCTAGTCCAGCATGTGCCCTAGGTGTGTGAGAATAGGTTTCAGAGAGTTTCATTTAGGACAGATGTTGTGTCCTATGAACTTCCATTCTGTGGGGAAAATCAGTCCAAAGATGGGAAGCTATTAAGAAGAAATTTCTGAAGACATAAAAAGAAGCAGTTGGCATTGTCTGCAGACTGATGCTGATGCCCAGGGAGCTTGCCAGCTGGGCCAGAAGATGGAACCAAGGATGGGTATTCAAGTATAGAAAGCCCTGTGGAACTACCATAGAACAGTGTCAAGAATCCCATAGATAAAGCTATGAACAAAAAAGGGTAGGATTGAGGGTGGGTTGTTGTCTGTTTGAGCTGTATTGAGGAAAAGAGGTAGATAAAGAATGGTTGCATTGGATTGCTGCTTGGGGGTTGGTGTCACCATTATCATCCTCAGCAAAGAGAAGATGTTATGCTCAGTTATTGTTCTGTTTCTCTTTTGTCTCTTTATCCTAGAAAAGATAGCATAAAGTGAGAAATCAGGGTGGAGGGTCCATGATGTCCAGATGAATTACGTCTTTCAGTGCCGATGCTGAGTGATTGCTGAAGCCTCTCAGCGGCACCTGGAGGGCTAACACAGTACGGGGAGATGGCTGGTAGACACCTAGAGTCGTGTCCAATGAGAGGTCGTTGAGTTTGACTTTGGTTCTTAGCCAAAGCCTAGAACATAGGATTAAAATCCTCTCTGTTCTGGATTTTTGGTGGTTATCTTAGAGGCAGCCCTGATCACGGAGGCGCTCCATCCTCTGTGTCCACCTTTGTTTCCACTTGTGTCTGTGTCACTGAAGGAGTCAAGGAGAAGAATGCTGGGCATACCATTTACAGCATCCTTAAGGAAACGATGGAGTGGCCCAGATGTAGTCAGATGAGGGTGGGGCAGATTCAATAACTAGACTCCCAGGGCTCAGTGAACTACAAGAAGTTTTCTGGGGGAGCAGCCTGGCTTCTGCCCTTGACCTTGTGCTGCTCACAGTGGCAAGCTGCATGCCAAGCCATGGGCATGCAGAGAAGGGAGGAGAACAGTTCTTGCCTTCAAGGAGCTCACAATCTGTTGGAGGAGGTACCATGCAAAACAACCATGAACAGGTGAGATACAAACAGGATAGACTGGGATACAGGAAGACTTCCTGCAGAAGGGGGAAGCCAGGAGGTAGAGATGAAGCAGGCAGGCATGGGGGACTGCTTGAGAAAATGCCCTCAGGCAAGAGGTGTTCTTGTGTGAGGAAGAGCCAGAGGCTGGTGTCGCTGCATTGCAGAGCTGGTGTTGGGATTGTTGGGGGGCACTTACGAAGAGCTTTGAATGCCAAAACAGGGAATGTTAGGTGGTAAAAGGGAGACCTTGGAGTGAATTGGCTGGCTTGGGGAGGAGGAGGCAACATGGTCAGAGTTACATGTGAGAAAGATCAGTTTGACAGCTGAAGGTCTTCTCATCATTCAAATGTAAGGAAGGTAGTCAGGCTCAATACCAGACCGGAAGCAGGCCTTTTAATCTGTCGTCTCAGCGGCTGTGATTGATAGGTCCCCTTCACTCTGGTGGTCTGGGTACAAACAGGATCACAGTTGCTCGAAGAGAGGACAGACACTGGGGAGTGGACTTTTTCCAGAAGGTTAGCCCAGAAATTCAGAGTCCTGGAGTGAAGCAGAACAGATCTCACTCCCCTTTGACGTGGCTTCTGTTAGAAATATTCCCGTGCTTCCCCACCTGATGTACTCTCATCTAGATCAGCGATGTGATTAGTCAGTGGCTTGTGTAGAGTTCCCTGCTTAGCATCACAGCCTGGATGGGGCAGAGTCATGAGACTCCTGGCCCTGATTTTTGGACAATATTGCCTCTAACTGTACTCAAGGCCCCTTGTTGGTTTATAATGAGCTTGCCACTTTCTGAGGTTCCCACGCTGCCCTCCAGAAGCAAGGAGCCTGCTGTGGTGGTAAGGGAGCTTCCTCCATAGTCCAGAAGTCCTCGACCCAAGGCTCTTCACAGAACTTCTGTGCCTCAGTTACCTTAGCTAGAAAATGAGAGGACTGGACTGGATGACCTTTATAATTCTTTCCTCCTCCAAATGTACCCTCTAAATCCTTAGTCTGCAATGCCAGGATACTAAGTGGGAGAACTGGGAATTGAGAGGGAGATTAAGCAGAAGATGAATTCATGAGGTAGGGAGAGAGGGGCTTTGGAGGAGTAGCCACATTGCTGCTAAATGAGTTTGTAGGGAGCCACAGTCATGTGGTTTGGTGCCCCACAGTCCTGGATAAGCTTCCAAAGTCATAGGCAAAGAGACCCAAGTCTAGGGATTCATAACTTGGGAGCAGCAGGTCGAGGAGGGGCGTAGAGAAATTCTAGGCCAATGGCTTATAAAACATTCAGTCTGCATGCCATAGGTCAAGGCCAAGAAGGAGAAGAGTGAAGCCAGCCGTGCCAGTAATGAAGCAAGGCAAGGGGGATGATCTGTGGAATTGAAGGCGAAAGTTAGGCTTAGCATGAGCGATGGAGCAGTGGAATGGAGGACAGGATTGTATGGTGAGCAGTGGAAATCCAGGAGATGCAATCGTGGTGGTGATAAATACAGCCATTAAATTGTAACAGCATTAGAGACTGCAACTTAAATCAATACAAGGGTGTAACTGGCCTAAAGTGTAAGTACATTTAGGGTTAGCGCTCTTCCCAAAGGTTTTATCCATTGTTATGACCGTTTCACAATTCTGCATTTCAGAGTGAAGCGCATGAAAAATCAAAAGTCGAAAAATAAACATTGAGCCTGCTTCTGCATGACAAAAGAGTTTCCAGAGTCATGGAACGCTGTGAAGAAACCGTCCAGGGCTTCTGTGTGTAGATTTCAGGGGTCCATGAGCTTGGCTTTTAAAACACTTTGATTCGGTGTCTTGATTTCTATTGTAATCCTCTGTACTTCATTCATTTGGAAACGTTGTTCTTAGAAAGAGTACCCAGGTTTCACTGGACTGCCCAAGGAGGAGAAGGCACCAGACGCAGGGAACCCCGGACCTTGAAGGCTCACATTCTATCTATAAAATATTTTGATTCTGTGTCATCTATTTGGAATTTTTGAATGACCAAGCTGAATCTTCAGTAGAAAGTTTTTCTAGTATTCCATCAGGGGCATTATTCCATGCATGAATATAGTGATCATATTACTGGAAGCAGCTTGCCATGATAGGAAGAGGATTGTGTTTCTAGTCTGGAAGAGGTTTCCAGTCTGGCCTGTCTGACCCTGGGTTTTAGGTGGCTCCTTAGTCTTATTTACAAAGTCCTGCAAAAACAACCATCCATGTTTACGTAGAACTTTAAGGTTTGCCAAGGACTTTACAAAGATTATCTCATTTGATAGAATCAAAGATTGGTTGAGATTTGCTCAGGTGGAAATGGTTTCCCCACTGAGAAAAGTAATAAATCCAAAGATCTTTTGTGCATTCATGAATAAGACTAGATGTAAGAATATCTGTGGCAAAAAAAAAAAAATTAGAGACTATTATTTCTCCTATATGATCTTTCTTTTAAATTCTGAAATGAGCAAACATCAGGTAATAGGAAGGCTGCGATGTACTCTACAGATGGGAAGAAAAAGGCATAAGTTATTCACAAAATCGCGAGTGTCTAACGGGAATCTCTGGCTTCTGGTTTCAAGGGTGTGACAAGTTAAGCCTGTCACTCTCATAGCCGAGCTCTTTGTGATTCCTTCTGGTCTTCCTTCAGGGAGTCTCTTCTGTTTCCTTCCCCATTCCTTCTTTTTTGGCCCAGAGGCAATTACCAAGTCACCCACAGTTCACAGTTCAAAAGGATGTCTCTTTCCCTCAAAAGGATGTTACATCACAGTTATATGTCAGTCAGAGCCACTAACCCAAAGATATTGTTTTCAGGGTAGTGTGCCAGCTGCTTAGTGAGATCTACGAGCACATCCACTGCATATATAAACTCTCAGACATCGTGTCCATGCTGGATATGTTGCTGTCATTTGCTCATGCCTGCACTCTTTCTGAGTATGGTAAGTTACTTTTTTTTTAAACTAAAATATTTAGTTTCTTTTTGTCAGCCTTAGCTTTAAAAGAACAGGCTGGGACAGGTGTGACATATGTCAAACAGATTTTCTTTGTTTTAGCCCTTCTATACAACATCGATCTGGGTTTCAACAACTAAATATGTTACAGTTATTCAGGGAATCTTTGATCTCCCCTATGTAGGCATTCTCCCTTTACCCCCTAAACTGCCCAGGACTAGACAGATTTACAAGTGAATCTTATTGAACTTTCAAAGAATGATTAATTCTAATATCACCTAAATTATCTGCAAAAATAACAAAAGGGATTCTCTAAAGTTATCCAAGACCAAGAGAGGGTTTTGATATAATAAACTTGGGAGGGTTAGGACAGAAACTAACTATAGACCAATATCTCTACCATGGATTCAGATTCTTAGAATAAAATATTAGCAGGGAGACTATCATCTCATCATAGCATAAAGATTACACTCTGATGAGGTGTCATTTATGCCAAGAATGCAGGCTTGATTTAATGTGAGGAAACCTATAGACTTCATTAGCCCTATTGATAGCAAAGTAGAAAATATGATTTTATCAACAAGTACAAAAAGAAAAACAACTTTTGACCAAACACAATACCCATGCCTGTTTTTAACATTAGAAAACAGAAAAAAGAAAAAAACAGACCATTCCTTAAAATGATTTAAAACCAAGAGCTACCTTTGTTTCTAAAGAAGATAAAAATGAAATCTTTTCCAGCAAATTCAGGGATGAAACAAGTAAGTCCATTGCCATCCTTGCTATTTAATATAATACTACAAGTACTGACTCTAACAGGAAAAGGCACTTGAGGGAATATGCATTGGTAAAAAAGAAACAAAACGATCCCCTCTTGCTGATCTTATAATGGTGCACTTAAAGAACCCTAAATGCCAACTAAAAACTAATTGAAACAATGAATAACTTCAGGAAACTTCCAGGATAGAAAATAAATCTACAAAAATCATAAGCATTTCTACATGATAGCTATAAAACTCAGCAGGAAGGAATGAAGAAATTCTGTTTAAAATTACTACACAATATATGAAATACTTGGGAGTCTACCTTCCAGGATCTACACAAGACCTAAAGAAATAGAATTGTAAAAACCTGCAGAAATAAAACAGACTTAAATAATCGAAAAATATTAATTGCTCATGGGTAAGATGAGCCGGTATAATAGAAATAACGGTGCTACCTAAATTAATTTACTTATTCAGTGTCCTACTAATCTAACTGTGCTATAGCAGTAGGGAAAAATAGTGAAAGTCACATGGAAGAAAAAAAGATTAAGAATCTCAAAAGAAATAATGAAAAGAAGTGGGAATAAACGGTGACCTCGCCGTGTCAGTACTGCTACTGAACAGCAGAGAGGTAATCATCACCACAGGTGGTCATGCTGGACAGAGAGCAGTTATACCTCTACTAGGCTGATACTTGCCTGATTTCAAAGAAAGAGGGAGAAGTCCTTAATGGACAAAAATATTTATAGTGGATCTTTTTTGTGATGGTAGGAAAAAGAAAACCAAGGAGATGCCCATCCATGAGAGTCTTGGCTGAGCGATGGAGTATTAGTGTGCAGTAAGAAATGAGGAAATAGAATTTCATAAAGATGGAGAAAGACTTGTAGGAGCTGATAGAGTGAAGGGAGCGTCAATGTCACAGAGCGATTGATGCTGAGGAACCAAGTGAAGAGATGAGGAGGATGAGTGACGCTCTGTCACAGGACTGAGAACACAGAACGCACATGCTCTGTATGGAGGTTCTCACTCAGGACCTATGACAAGTGGTGGCTTTGGGTTATGGAATGAGATGCCCACATCTTTGTAAACGGCTGTGGAGGGGGGCGTTATTGGGGTATTTGATAGAAGAATTTTGTTTTCTTTCTGTTTTCGATGGGACTGAGAAGTGGGAGAAAGAGAAAATAGTTTCTGTTAATTTTAAAAAATAGAGTTGGAGGGCTTTGTTGCATTTGTGAAATGTTGCATGAGCTTTGAGATAAGGTCACTTGTATTACTCGTCTTACTTATCGTGTCTGTTTAACCTCCCCAGGAGCAATTACTATTTCTCCAATGCTTCAGGTCTGTCGTGGTGCAGTGTTGTTTTTTTTTTTTTGGTTAGATTCATGTAGCCCCCAGTTGAATCTCAGGAGATACATTCCCAGATATTTATTGCTTCTGTGGTTATTTGTAATTGAATTTCTCTTTCTAGCTCATCTTGCTGGCTTTTACTGGTTACCTTTAGATAAGGAGAAGATTGAAAATAAGAGCGAGGACTAGAAGACAAAAAGAATGTTTCTCAGCCCTCTTCCAAGTGACAGCCTTTCAGTTACGCTGAGATGGCTGTCATCTCCTTCTTGAGCTAAACATTCTCATTCCCACCAACTGATCTTCGAGTGGCTTGGAAAAGAAACCCGTCACTCTCCTAGATGTTCAGCTTAAATTGTGCCTAGAGCTGAACACTGCCCTCAATGTGAGGCGATCCGGAACCAAGACCATTACCTCCTTATTCCTAGAAACTGTGTCTTTCTTAACATAGCCCAGAGTTACACAATCACTTTTGGCCCCTTTGATACACTCTTCGCTGATACTGACCTTCCAGCCACTAAAGCCCCCAGATCTTTTTTCAGACAGACTGCTGAGTAAACATACTGACTCTGTCTTGTGCCTATAATCTTAATTTTTTGAATCCAAGTGTAAGACTTCTCTTGCTATTAAATTTCAGATCATTATTGTCGGCCTTTAAAGATCTTTTTATATTACAATTCTGTCATCCGCTGCTTTAGCTGTCCCTCCCAGCTTTGTGTTGTATGCAGATTCAGTAAGGATTCCAGACATGGCTTTATCCAAGTTATTGATAAAATATGTTAAACAGCTTGGGACCTATCACAAATCCCTGGAGCGCCCCATTGGAGACCTCGGAATCATTGATGACTTGTCTTTGAGTCTAGCTAGGTAGGATTCTGTGGCCTCAGGTTCTTTAAGGGTAGGTGAGAGTAAGAAGAGTGGGGAGCTCACAAGAACTAATTTTGAATAATTACTGCAAGAAAGAAAAGGGAGAACTGTCTGAGAGAACCGTGGGGGCTCAGCAGCAGCTCGCTTAACAGTGCGTGTCTGGAAGGTTGGAGCAGGGTGAAAATGGCCTGCCTGTCACACCTCCGATGATACAGAATGAGGAGGTGTAACTAACATAAGGAAAGGAAAGAGTCAGGACGTCGAAAGAGCTCGAGGGATTAGAGTGATGGCCTGGATCGAATAAGGAGAAATTTATTAGGATCAAAAAATTACCATCACAAGTGCAGAATGAGGGAGTTGTGAGGAGACTGTCAGTCCTCTGGAAAAGACATGGAGGTTTTAGGAAGCTGCAAACTTGATGTCAATCAATACTATGAAGATGGTGCCTTTTTAGAGGGGAGAGACGGGGAGAGGGAAAGAGAGAGACGGAGACAGAGACACAGAGACAGAGAGACACAGAGATGGAGAGAGAGAGAGAGGAGAGAGAGGGAGAAAGAGAGGAGACAGAGGAGAGAGAGAGAGACAGAAACAGAGAGAGAGAGGAGAGAGAGAGGGAAGAAAGGGAAAGAGAGAGGAGACAGGAGGGAGAGAGGGAGAGGAGAGAGAGAGGGAGAGGGAGAGGAGAGAGAGGGAAAGAGAGACAACATATCCAAATGATATTTGGAAGAAAGTAACTTGTTCCCTTATATTCTGTGCTGGTTAGACCATACCTAGAGCACTGCGTTCAGTTCTAGACACCACATTTTCAGAATGACTTTGACAAGCTGGAGAGCATCGGGAATCGTTGTGGAATTGGGTCACATCATAGACTTAAGGAAAATTAGACCAAAGAGAGGAGACATGATAAGAAGAGTTCAGACTCTCTGGGTCCAATCCCACCTAAAGCCTAGAGTGTCCTTTTTTACCTCAGACAGAGCTTATTCGTAGGATCCGAGGTTTAGAGCCAGACAAGACCCCAGGGGTCACATGGTGCATTTTGTTTTACAGATTAGGAAACTGAGGCCTAGAGAAATTAAGTGGCCTACAGTCACACTCAGTAAATTCCAGAGCTAGAATTCAAACCCTCCATGACTCCAAGTCAGCTGTTCCCATTCTTACCTAGTCACTGTTTTTTAAAGTATAGAAAGGAAAGAGTCTAAGTGTTCTGTGCTGATATTTTAAATTTCTTTTTTCTCTCCCTTCAGTTCGACCTGAATTCACTGACACACTCGCCATCAAACTGGGCTGGCACCCTATCCTTGAGAAGATATCTATGGAGAGGCCTGTGGCTAACAATACTTACATAACAGAAGGGAACAATTTCATTATCGTTACCGGGCCCAACATGAGTGGGAAATCGACATATTTAAAGCAAATTGCCCTTTGTCAGATTATGGCCCAGATTGGTAAGTGACCATTGCTCTATAGATACTCACCTTACCCTCTATTCACATCCTTGTAGTGTCAAAAGCTTTATTTTAGGCTTCTAGAAACAACTTGAGAGCCCTCCTTTTATGTAGGGTTAACTGTTCTTAAGAGTCCTTCGTTACTCACTGCTCTCTCACTAAGCATTTATTGAGTTCCACCTGTGTATGTGAACAGACCGTACTAAGAACTGCGGAAGGCTGCACCAAGACAGGAGCTCCCCTCAAGGGGCTGATAATATGCAACCACATTTCTTAGCTGGTTCTGGTCAGTGCAGGCATTCATAAAGGCCAGTGACTCCTTAGCTTCCAGTGTCTGTTGTAAGACCAGATGACCTTGGGAATTTCAGAAGTTTAGGAGAGTCTCAGGAGTCTGGAAGTCAGAGTCTGGGTTAGGTTTTTCAGTGTAGTGTTGATGCCATGAGAACAATGAGTGACCTAGGACCCCAGCCCAGTGGAAACTGAGAGGGCAGCTTATCCAAGAGTCATGACACATGTAGATATGAACTTGGTGGGCCCAGCCATGTCCACAAAAAGAGCCCAGACATATAATTTGAAGAATTTTTCAAAGAAAATTTTCCAGATTGCTTGGAGCCAGAGGGGAAAGTAGAACTAGAAAGAAATCCCTGAATGAAAAGTCCCAGGAACATCACAGCCAAAATTCAGAACTTCAGGTCGAAGAAAAACTACTGCAAAAAAAGAAAGACTTTAAATACCCAGCAGTCACAGGCAGGGTCTTACAGGATTTAAAGGCTACCACCATGAAGGAGCAAAAAGCATGTAGTGTGGTGTACGAGAAGGCAAAGGACATGGGATTACAACCAGGAATAACTTATCCAGCAAAACTGAGTGTAATGTTACAGGGGGAAAAACAGATCTTTCGTGAAAGAGAGGACTTCTCAGCATTCCTAGCGAAAAGGCCAGAGAGGGCTGGAGGGAACCTTTGCAGTTCAAACATAGGACTAAAGGGAAACATAAAACCAAGAAGATAAGCAATCAGCATGTAACTAGACGAGGATAGAATGCTTGCATTCTGATAGAAGGAGATGATCCACATGCCCCCTCTGAGCCTTGGCAACATCACAGGTCCTGGAGGGAGTCTCATTACCCATAGCTGAAGAGGTTCTTTGATAGCCTGATGAACTTAAAAGACCAGGAAAGAGGGGAAGAAGAATGGGGCAGGGTACAGTGTGAGGAGGAGAAGGCAAAGGATGGTGAGGGGCATGCAAGTAGGCATCTTTGCAAAAAATAAAGGAGGGAAGAATACACACATACAAAACTGTGTACAGAAACATTTCATTCAGCAGGGAAATAGGGGGAAAAGGAGGAATTAGAGTGAAGGTAGGCTAAGTAAAACAACCTTTAACAAAGGACATACAAAACTGTAGCTCTTTACGAGGAGGCAGAGGAAGGAAATCTCAAGGGATGCCCATAAATAGGGGATGCTTTCAGAGAATCCTGGGCAGGCTTACATGAGCTGTGGACATAATCAGGAGAACAGTTACAGTGACAGTGCAGTGAAGACAAGTAACTTGATAGAATTAGGAACTCTTCCTGGCCAGGATGAAGGGTTCCAGAGGATCCACCCCCCCACCCCACTGAGAGATGAAAGGACTCAGAGGGTAAGAGGACATCTCCAGCTCTGGCCCAGGGAGTTTGTGAGAGTTTGGTCATGTTTGCGATAGGTTGGAGGTGGGAGCTGGGATGAAGAAGAAGGCAGATTTTGTGATGATTTAAAAATGCAAAATATAATTTTAAGAAAAAAAATTGAAAACCTTGTAAAGAACTATTTCAGTCAAGTGGCTGGATCAGAAACCAGATTGAAAGGGCTTGAGGAGTAAATGGTAGGGTGAAAGTGTGAATGGATGCTGGGGTCAAATGAAGAGTTCTAATGAGATCTGCAAGTGGAAAGCCAGTTTGGAAATGACACACACCCACACCCACACGCAGTACCCCCCACACAACACCCGCACCCACACGCAGTACCCCCCACATGCGTACAGTCCCCCCCCACACGTACAGCCCCCCACATAACCCACACACAACACCCCACACACATGCACCACCCCCACACACATACAGCCCCCCACATAACCCTCACACCCACACACAACACCCCACACACATGCACCACCCCCCACACACATACAGCCCCCCACATACAAAAAGCCCCCCCACATAACCCCCACACACAACACCCCACACACATGCACCACCCCCCACACACATACAGCCCCCCACATAACTCCCAACAACACCCTACACACATATACCACCCCCCACACACGTACAGCCCCCCACATACAAAAAGCCCCCCCACATAACCCCCACACCCACACACAACACCCCACACACATGCACCACCCCCCACACACATACAGCCCCCCACATACAAAAAGCCCCCCCACATAACCCCCACACCCACACACAACACCCCACACACATGCATCACCCCCCACACACATACAGCCCCCCACATAACCCCCACACCCAACACCCTACACACATGCACCACCCCCCACATACATATAACCCCCCACACACAATGCCTCCCCACATATACCACCCCCCACACACATACAGTTCCCCTCATACACATAACCCCACCCACAACATCCCTACCACAGAAGAGCTCTGTGTAGAAAACCTATGTCTTCCCAAGGGTCAGTGGAGAGGTGCTCTGTGGAGGAGAGGAAAGGCAGCATGTGCTGGAGACCTGGGACATGATCCTGTCAGGGAAGGAGAAAGGGATGGGCAGCAGCACCAGGGCCTTGCTAAGATGAGATGACATCATTTATTATTTATTGTAAATAAGGTGCCAGCTTCCTGAATTTCAGCATCAGGCTCTTGAACGTGATTTTACCAAAAGCTTCCCTTGAGTTTAGACACTCCCTCCCTTTGGCCCCCTCACACAGCAGGGAACTGGCTTCCACTCCAATCCAGAGCTTACCAGTCCCACCAGTCTATCTTTATATGTTCGTGTAGAAGCAGAAGATATTAGAATAGTAAGTGATGCAGAAGTTTTTCCTGAACACCCACAGATGCTTTACCCTGTGAAAGGAGGGTCATGCCTGTAGCTAACATGGGTACATAGATGAAGGGGCAACATTTAAAACATGCATGTAGGGCATGTACTTGACTGAGGCAGTTCATGTTGCAAAGCCACAGAGCCACATATGTCCTCTGACAAATACCCTAGATGGGGATCACGGCACAGGTCCCCCAGGAGTCTCAACAGCCTGTCAGCTGGCTCCTGCGCATGTAGGTGCTGTGTTTATTGTGCTGGTCACAGCTCACGCTGGCCTTCAGCCAGGCCCTTGCTGCAGCCACTGCTGAGCCTGTCTTGTCAGAAGGACATCTCATTCCTGGAGTTTCAGCCACCATGTCAGCATAGCTGAGCCCCCGGAGGAAGCCAGTAGAAACTCCCAGAAGGGATGGTCAGCCCTTTGGATGGACCCTTGAACTGGTACTTGGCTTACATGGTTCCTCAGTTCTGTCAGACTCCATTCCTCGGTATGAGTCTGAGCTCCTAAAAACCATCTCAAGGCCTCATCCAAGGAAAATCTGGGAGGAGCGGTGAAGTGGCAGGGAGTGAGGCTGCCCTCAGCAGTCCCTATGGTGTGAAGGATAGGAGGGTGAGACCAGTGAGCAGGGCTGACGCGCCCCTTCTCTCTGCCTCCATAGTTGCCTTTTTGGTATTGATCTGTCCCCAGAGTACAAAGGAAACAAGAAGACAGACAGCTCAGGAGACTGTGGATGTACAAAATGGGTACCATCCACCTGGCCCCCCAGCTAACTAGAACCCAGAGCCTGAACCCCCAGCTCAGTGCCTGAACCCCCAGCTCAGTGCCCATCCTATTAGAATATAAAGATTGTACCTTCTCTTTGTGGTTACTTATCTAGCAATGACTTCAGATATTCAGTTGTCAGAATACTTACCTATTTTCCCTTGTTATTTGATATTGGACAACTTTAGGATCTTTAATGTAAAATACGTTTTTCTTTTAAAACTCATCTTTATAATAATATTTATATTTATTTATAATTTGTTTATAAAAATAATAATACTATAATTTTTCTTAGCTCTTTCCTAATACTCAGAAAGATCTGATGCCACTATATAACTGATATTCTTGGATTCTTTAAAAAAAAGAAAAGGTGATAGACGGTCTTGGAGTTCAGAAGGCCAGCATTCAAGTCCTGACTAATGGACTTCAGACATGTGACCATGGGCAAGACCACTGAACCTTTCAGGGCACCAGACAATGATGTAATTCTAAAATTACTGACAAATTGTGTGTATCCCTGGAAGGAGTGCCTCAGTCAGATGAAATCTCATGTCTGGTGAACTATTTGAGGGTAATTTTTTTTTTTAAATGTTGCCTTTAAACCTTTCTTAGGCTTATCTCTTGCCAGTTTGGACAATGAATTTATGAGGAGAAAAGCTTATTGTCCTTCAGGATTTAATGAGCCACTATTTTCTCTCTAATGTGGCCCATTTGTGTTTGAGCATGGAATTTTTTTCCCACAAATTTGAATGCTGACTGTTTTATTTACATGCAAATAATGGCATGCTTTTATCTTCTAGGGGAATTAAAGTGCATTTTGTGGTCTCATTTATACAGAGCAGGCTTATAAGTTGGGCCATTGAAGTCTGCTTTCAAGAGAGGGATATTAAATCTGGTAAAGTTGGCATCATATCCTCAGGGCCATTAGCTTAGTGGGTTTTCTTCTGATGTTCTGTTGCCGTGTGGTTGGCAGTGTTTTCTGGTCACATTTGCTGTAACATTTTTCTATGAATTTTTGAGAATGAAACTTCATTTGCTTTTCCAAAATAATTTTTTTCTATTTAAATTTTTTCTCATTTAGTTTTCACTTCTTTTCATTCTTTTTCATGCAGTGAAAGAGAAAAAGTTTAGTACAAATATGCTTTTTATAACAGAATTTCTTTTTGCTTGAACATGTACATGCCTGACGGCTTTTCTTAATCCTACAGGGTCCTTTGTCCCGGCAGAATATTCGTCATTCAGAATCACTGAACAGATTTTTACTAGAATCAGTATGGATGACGCCCTGGAAACAAATTCGTCAACGTTTATGAAGGAGATGAAAGAGGTATCAAGTCAAAGCCTCCCAATATCAGGAACTGATTGGATTCAGCTTCAGACAGCTGGGTGTCAGCCAGCGGGCTGGGCTCCTGCTGAAACGGGCCACCAAGTTCATGCCTGTTAGGTGGCACAGGAAACTTTGCATCATTGTGTGAGAGGAAACCTCATCATTTAGTTAGAAAGACTATCCATTTTTTTTTATGGAACATGTGAAAATAATTTGTTTCCCCAAAACACTCTTTCTATGATTTTTCATGCTTTTCCATTGTTTTTGCTAGGCTTGATTTTAAAATCTTGTATTGGCAGCAGGCTCCTTTTCATTGCCCTTTAATTTGCCATGACAGGGCTTTCTCTTCTCTTAAGCAATTTACCATCCTTCATCTCCCTTTCATGCACTGGCTAACTCTCCAATCAACTTAAAGGGTCAATGGGAGTCAAACTGGCCTCTGTGGCCAGCCCATGAGGCAGGCATCATTTGGATGGTTCCTGGCTGTGCAATTTCCTGCAAATATTTTAGCTTCACTTGCATTGCAGGTGTATGTCATTTATACAGCATGGATTGACTTATTCTCTATTGGGTGCATGAGTTCATTCATTCATTCATTCAGAAACACTCTGCACCTGCTATTTTTAGAGATCTGTTAGGAGCTAGGGAAGATGCACATTCTGGATGAGATGCAGTCCCAGGATTCATAGACTTTACAGTCCACGAAGCAGACAGTATTGCAAGTTACAATTACAGTTAGTGCATCAGAAAGGGACAGAACAAGCTTCTTTGTAAGACCGTGGGTTATTTGGTGGGCTCAGACACCAGCCAAGGCTTCGGAAAGCAGGCAGTGCTGAAGGCTGACCAGGGACCTTGAACACCAGGCTTTGGAGCCAGGGCCAAACATAACTAGCTGTAGAAGTAAGAAAGCTTATTTCAACATTATTGTCAAGGACTCATCAATCATACATCTATTATGTCAGGCATTGTTCTAGGCCAGGGGTTCTGGAACACATTTTTGTCATGGACATATCCCTTGGGCAGTCCAACCTGCAGACCCCTTCTCAGAATAATATTGTAAATGCATAAAATAAAATACATGGTGTTGCCAAGGAAACTGATTATGATTAGATTCCCTTTAAAAAAAGACCAACAAATTCACAGACTCCTTGTTCTGAGCTGGGAAACTCCTCAACCCCCAGTGAATTAGAAAAATGGCACCCTCCCTCCCACTGTGTCCCATAGTCCCACTCAAGCAGCTTTTAATCCCTTTCCCCGGTTCCTGACCCTCATCCCTCCTCATCCCCATGGCACACAGTGAGCAGGCTCTTAAGGCCATAGTGACACAAGATGTTCTTTAAAAGAACAGAGGACGAGAGTAGCCCTTGCCAGCTTGGTTATCTTCCCCTTCCTGTATACTGCTCTGGGGAGCTGCTCAGGCAGGTCCTCAGGCTCTGATGCTTGGGAGGCTTGCGTTCCTGGCTTAACTCAGGCACCATCTCAGGACGCCACCCTTCAGGGTGCTTCTGCTCTCTGACATCTTTCGCCTTCTGGGGAAAAAAGCCTGAGCTTTCATTCACAGGGTCTCTAAGGTTAGGGTGCATCAAGTCTCTGGAGTCGACCGTTTCCTGTGTTTATCCTGCATGAACATACTTAATGCAGACATACTAACATACGACCCTGATAGGCTATGAGCTCCTTCAGAACAGGGATTATGTCATTCTTGGCACTTGTGTTCTCAGTGCCTAGAACAAGGCTGGCATGAAGGGAGCACTTGATTAAGTCTTGACTGAGAATGAGTGACTGATTTCACTGACTGTCTTCCATGCTTGGAATACTCTTCTCTCTCCAAGGGAATCCCTGGTTTCCCTTCAAGATCTCTCCTTATCTCTAGATAGGGCCTTTTGTAGTTTCCTCAGTTGCTAGAGCCTTCATCACAAAGTTACCTTGTTTTTGCTTTTAAAAAATACCTATGTGTGATTTTTCCCATTAGAATGTAAGTTCATTTAGGTTTTGATTTTGTCTTTATCACCAGGGCCTAGAACAGTGCCCAGAACATGGAAAATGTGTAATAAATTGTTGATTCTTTGGTGATAGTCTCTGCCTTTAGGAGACTTAGTTTAATTGGAAAAGAATACACGATTCATGAAGTTTGCTTCATCACACTGTGACTGTGTGATGTCATAAATAGAATGGAATTCTTTTGGTAGGGAAGCTTATCCCTCTCCTATAATGACGTTATGCCATGAAGAAGACTTGTATTTCTCCCTTTGAGAAAGTCTTCTGGGTTTGTTGGTTTGGGGATTTAAATTGGATTGAGTTAGCCATAAACTTCCATACGGGAATAATTTTTCCTGTGGTTTCCTTTGCAGTTATGCACATTTTAACTGTTAAAATAAATTTGAAAAGTCAGATATCATAGAAATTTACAAGTCATTAGTATCTTGGGTTTCCCCCATTAGCATAAAATGAAATTTATTACTTTATTTTCTTCCACTCAATCTCAGACATTGTAATTTACATGTTGGCGACTTGCTCTTGGTATTATCTCATGCACACATGCAGTGCTTTTTTATACACCCATCAGCCATCAATATTATAATTACCGTTGTAATTACTGGCTTCAAATTTAAGAAAGAAAAGTAATTGTTTACTCTATGGCAGATTTCTTGGTATAGCTTCATTTCAGATGAATTAATAATCTGTATTTTTTCTAATTTTGTTTTTTATCATCCTGACAGCTTTGTAGCTGGAGTGAGTAATCTGAAAATCTTTTTCCCTAGATAGCATATATACTCCATAACGCTAACGACAAGTCACTCATCTTAATCGATGAGCTTGGCAGAGGCACCAGCACAGAGGAAGGAATTGGCATTTGTTATGCAGTCTGTGAATATCTGCTGAGTCTGAAGGTACTCTTCCAGGTTTCTTCTGTTTCCTTTCAGTTACTTTTGGATGGAACTCTTTTCATTTAGACGAGCATGTAACTGGCTTTAATGGACATTGCTCACAGATGAAAGTCCCTTAGCAATCCTAGGGAGTAAAATGTCCCTTAGTGCTTAGTCAGATAACAGAACTTTAGAAGGCGTCTGAAAAATATGAGTGCGAAATTTCACTTCCCTTGATAAAATTACTAATAAGATGGTTCTAATGGGGCTAGAAAAAAAGAATTATAATTAATTTGCATATTGGATATCGAACCTTAAATTGACAATAGGATCATAGATTTAGACTTCTGGTTTTTTTGGAGACATTTAGTCAAGTGGAGTTTACCAGAGTTAGTACAATTGATTTAAGATGTGAAGTTTTGAAAATATTATTGTTTTATAAACTTTCAGCCTCTTTTGGGAGCATACTTGATCAATATACTGTTGTAGGCAAGGTTTTATTCAGTGTTTTCCTGTTGCTTTTTAATTTTATTTGTATTTCTGCTTCCTATTTGAGTCGACAGTCATTGATTTTCTTCAAACCTTGCTGATGAACTGAGTGTGAGGCTTGAAATCTGGAACGCCTCGTCTTCAATTCTCCCTGAGTGGGTCACTTGCATCTCTCATCTGTAAACTAGGATAATAACATCTTTAGTTCTTCCTTTAATATACACAGAGTGCTTCACAAACTTGAAAGGTCTCCAGAAGCTCCAGTTCTTTGTGTTGTAATGTCTGTCATGGATCAGTTTCTAGCAGATTATTTTCTTATGACTGTTGCTTAACCATATTTCATGAGTGCTCTTTCATCTGTCGTTTAAGAACACGTGATTCACCACTCAGCGGTCTCCCTGATCACCTGTTTAATGGCTCATCACTCACTTCTAAACCCTTCCTCATGCTTCTTTTCTCTGCCTGTGATAGCGGTGGGGTCTTCTCAGAATTACCCAAAGATCATATTATTTACATCTTACCCTTAAATGGTGAAAGAATGGGATTCATGTACAGAATCCGAAGGGAACGTTTAAACACTTTTGTTTGTTAACTGTCATCTCCTCTGGAGTGAACAGTAACCTCCTATGTGCAGAACATTAGAGGGAAAACAAAAAGGCTATCACTGGTGATATTGGCACAGATCTCTGTGGCCAATGCCTTTACCCTGCTCTCTCTTTGGAGTTTCACAGCAGCCCTGAGAAGGAGGTGTTCCGATTATCCTTATTGCACGGATGAGGAAATGGAGGCGGACAGGGGTTAGTTAACTATCCCAAGATCACATGTATTTAAGGGAGGATGTGTATGTGTGTGCGTGCATGTGTGCGTGCATATGTGCATGTTTGTGCATATGTGTGCGTGTGTGCATGCGTGTGTGTGTATGTGTGCACCCGTGGGCTGGCAGGGGCCCTGGACTGACAGCCCGCTGGCTCTCCACACAGTAAGATACTTAGTCTAGTGGGAAAGGCAAAGATTAAATAATCGTAATAAAAAGAATCCGATAAATTTGTAGGAGAGTAGGAAGTGCTGCTGGGTTAGGGGGTGAGAGCAAGTCCTCGCTGCTGCCTAAAGCAGAGCAGGCTCCCTTTGGACTGGCCTGTCCACATCGGGGATGTTGTCCCAGCCGTGAAGGGCAGGCACAAAGGCACTAGGAGACCTGCAGAACTGTGCTGAGGCACTGCTTGCTAGGGTTGACAGGTGCAGTATGTTTTTAGAAGGCATTTATAGATGAAATATATATGGGCTAATACATTTCCTTTTAGGTTCTTGAGGAACACCTTTTTTTTCCTTAATGACTTTTAACACAGATGTGTTTGTTTGCATGGGTGTATGTGTATGAGGAAAGAGAAATGACTTTTGAATCAGGACAAGATTGGTTCCCATGCTTTGACTCCCCCTGACTGGTGCATTACTGCCCTTCTCAGGGACCCAGGCAACCGTCTAGGACCTTGGTCTGGGATGTGCTTTGTTTGAGAGGGAATCTCTCCTAGAGCACCTGGGACCTCGTGGGCCTAGTGCAAAAGATTGGTTGGTTCCGTACTGGGAAGATCACAGTGAGATCCTAGGGCCCCTGCCAGCCCACACACGCACACACACGCACACACATACATGCACACACATGCACACTCACACTCGAAACGTGGTTGTTTCTTTAAGGGTAAACTCTCCAAGTAACAGTGAAATCAGCTTGCACTGACATTGCTGAATTACTGAATTCCGGATGAGTCACTGTATAATTCCTAGTTTGCTTGAATGGGATCACTTACTTTACTTGACAAGTCCTGAGGTGGAGTTTCTGGTCCCCACTGTAGGCATTCACATTGTTTGCTACTCATTTCCTGGAGCTGTGCCAAATGGACGTCTTATTTCCCAATGTTGAAAACATTCACTTCGAAGTGCAGCATGTGAAAAGTGGCCTGAGAAGCAGAGAGTCGATCACTTACACCTACAAACTTTCTAAAGGACACACGGAAGAAAAAAATTACGGTATTTCAGATATTTCTGTCCATGCAAATGCTTTGAAGATAGAGTCAAACCCAGTTGGTCTGTGTGATGTTTCTATCCTGAGCCAAGTGTTTTATGCTTCTCCGGGCTAGTCTTTCTTGCAAACACCCCACTTTTATTTAAAGAATTGAATTGAATTTTGAGTTGATAATGAAGCAGGTGGTATTGTGTAAACACTTGTAGCATCTGGAAAGTTTCAGACACATACGGTTTAGGATAGACTTGAAGGAAGGGGGCAGTAGACAAAGAGCCAACCTCAGGCCAGAGAGGCCTGGACCAGCCTCTGACACACACCTTTGGGCCTCATTTAGCGCCTCTCTGGGCCCAGGGCCAAAGCAGATTGTTTAACAAATAGAGAGATTTAACTAAATAAAACAAAATGACTGTAGAACACAGACTGGGTTACTAGGGGGGCCTGTAGGGATCCTTGGTCCCATTTAAGGGTTTGAGACCACTACTCCAGGCCCACATTGCTTGAGGGGGTTTCTTCTGTAGCAGTTAAGTCACAGATAGTGCTTTTGGTCTTTGTAGATTGAAAGTTCCTATTTCCCATAAAGTTCTGACCTCATGGGCAGGATATTGGATCTGCATCCTATTCACATTCCACAGTTCTCTAAATGATCAAAGCAAGTGATAGAATATTCTCAGACTAGAACTGATGTTTCTGCATCAAATTTTCCATGTAACAAATATGTAAGACTAGACGGATGAGAGAGAACTTGCAATCTACTTATAAATCTGAGGTTTATTAGTGCAAATTATTTTAGCTGAGGTTAGGACCCGTTTGAGAAACAATTTTTAAATGTAGTTCATTTATTCCAAGTACTTTTGGTAAGGAATCCTTGAACTAAAAAAAAAAAAAAAATCAGATCTTGTGTTTGGAGGACTGTGTTTAAGGCTGGGGTTCTTAACCCTTGGGGGTGTCATAGACCCCTTGGGCCGTGACCTGAGGACCTCTTCTGAGAAGGATGTTTCCTGCCTACGTTAGTAATAGAAGGCGGGCTAAACTTCAGGTATAGGCTGGTGAAAATGACATTAGTTTCTTTTCCATCTAAGTTCCCTCAAGGTCCTCCTGAAGTCAGTCTTTAACCTTGGGGAATGTGTGGACTTCAGGTTCAGAACCCCTGGGTTGAGACATGATTAGCAATCATTTCTCTCTCTTACATTGTAGAAATAGCATAGCTTCCACATCCAGAGAAAGGACTATGGCACTTGGTCGTTTGTTTTATGATTTCTCCCATTCATTTAATTCTTCTATGCAACATGACTGAGGTGAAAATGTATTTAATAGGAATGTATGTGTAGAACCTATATAAGATTGCATGCTGTCTCAGGGGGGGAATGGGGAGGGAGGGGGGAAGGAGGAGGAGGGAAGGGAAAAAATCTTAGATGTATGGAAGTGATTGTAGAACAGTGAAAACAAATAAAATAATTTTTAAAAATACAGAAATAGCTAGCTGTCCCTGGTTACTAGGGATACCAGAAAAGGGGCAGGGTTCCCCTGAATCTCCTCTGGCAGCCCATCCTCTCAGTCTCCCCCCTTCTCCCAGATCTCTGACAATTGAGATCAGGAGACTTCCATATGCATGCATGTATCTCCTTCCTAGGCCCCATTGCTCTGTTCACTGCACACCACATGAATGAAGAGATGAGGCTAAGAAAAGATTGCACAGATCTGTTCAGTAACAGACTTGAACTGCTTTCAGAAGGAAGGCAAGAGAATGGAGGGGAAGAGACAGTGTAGGTGCCAAATCTGAATGGGGGTGGGGGAAGGAGGAAGGGGGGGGAGAGAGAGAGAGAGAGACACGCACTGGTCAGAGTTCCCACGTGGGTTGTCCTTAAGCAAGAGCCTGTTCCCTTTAGCCCTGCTAAGGGTCATGGAGCATTGTGGCCACTCTTGTGGAAGAATGAGTTAGAGATGGTCTTGTTAGAGATGCCCTTTAGAAGGGCAGAGAAGTTGTTTTTGTGAGTTCACCCCTTTGTTATCATTACTTCTATCTATGACCCATGACCTTGGAGCCCCCCAAAGATGAACAGCCTGGTGCAGCTTCTATAACCCCCACATGTCAGAGCCAGGACTTCCAGGACTCCAGAATCAGACCTTTGTCTACTATACCACACAAAGCACAGGTCTGGTTTTTATAAAATAGTGAGAGAATGTCCATTTTATTAGTTAACATTTTCTACTACGGTCCTGGAGATAAGATGGAACCTCCTTTTTACATTTCCAGGGATCAAAGCTGCGGAAGCCTCATCACTCCCACAGTCAATTATTTCCGATGCAAAAGAGATCAGAACTCAGATCACGAGGCATATGATGGTAAGGATACTTTCTGTTTTATTCCTTAAAGCCTCATGAAATGTTTTCTCCTCAGATCATTATAGCTTATGCTTGAGTCATGGGTTGTTTAAAAATAATATACAATTAGGTGCATTAGAATCATTTGGTTGAACATTTATACTAAATTTTAAACTTGACACTATGGATTTTTTTAAGCATTTAACTTTATTTTAAAGATCTTTGTTCATATAGAATTTCCCTTTAGGAGAAGGTGAAATGTGAGCCTTCCGTTTGGAAAAGAAGCTGCCTCCATGGCTAGAAGAACTCATGTGCAGAAACTGAGTTTAGTTGTAGTTAGCAAGGGGAAAGAGCAGGCACTCTGAGCTGGCCGTGGACTGTTCCTCACCGGGCTTTGTCTCTCATTTCTTCCGTCAGCCCGCTGTTGGCGCTTTAGATGTCGTAGACATTGAAGAGATGCTCGTGGTTTGATTCACTCCAAACATGGCTAAAGTGGAAGGAGGAAAGTTGAGGGAGTTAGGGTGGGACGAGTCCAAGGGCAGGAAGTTAGAAGGAACATTGTCCCCACCTTGGCACATTGTGGGTAGGAGGAGCCCAGCTATAACCAGCCGGAGATGGAGGGCCGCCTCTCTGCTCTAGAACTCTGAATCCGGGAACGTTGTTCTCATTGAACAATGCTCATTTCTCTCTAGTAGACATAGGGAGTGACTGGGGTGTGTGGTAGAGTCTGAGGTGCTACCAGAGTCTCATGCTAAAGAGCAGGGTCTGTCAGGACTCCATGCTTGAGCCAGGTTCCCTTCTGCATCCCTACCCCCAATGGAATTTGTGAAGGAAGACTCCAATGAGATGAGGAAGGGAAGGGAGCGATAAAGGAGCACTTCATGGCAGGAAGTGTAAGACTCTTTCTTCTTGTAGTACTCCTTGGTGCTCTTCAAGTCCAAGGACCTCAAAGAGGTTTTGCTTATGGGTTAGCTCCGCTGATATTTGCTGTATTAAAAATGAAAGCTCATATAATTTTACAGTATTATTTCATTTAAATTGACAAACCATTTATATTAATATAAATAATATTTTAATGAAAAATAACTTTCCCAAAGCAAAAAAATCTAGTGTGAAAAATTTCCTTTCTATGTATTTTTGCAAATCTCTGTCACTGTCGTTTTTCAGTTGTGTCTGACTCTTCATGACCCCATTTGAGGTTTTCTTGACAGAGACTAGAGTGGTCTGCCCTTTCCTTCTCCAGCTCATTTCATGGATGAGAATTGAGACAAACAGGGTGAAGTGACCTGCCCAGGGTCACACAGCTAGTCAGTGTCTAAGGCTGGATTTGAACTCAGGACAGTGAATCTTCCTGACTCGAGGCCTGGTGCACTACTGGGCTGTCTCTGATCTCCCAATGAGATCTCCAATCCTCTATAACAAAAAAATAAAAAAGGCCTAGCAAATGCAAGCAGCATCAGAAATAAGCCTACCATTCTCTGAAGCCTTTCATACCCATAGTCACCCACCTGTTGTTAGGCCAAATTTAGTCTCTATAAATTAATAGCCCTCAAGTTCCATGATGTGGTCACTGTCATCATTCCATTTAGACCCCTGTAGTTACAGTATTTGATGTTCCCTGCTTGGCTCGCTTTCCTTTGTTGTTCCTTGTCCTTCATTCACATATCGTGACTTGCTTAGCTGTTCCCCAGTAGATGGGCATCTACTTTGTTTCTGTGATTAATACCTAGAGAAGTCTACTGTAAGTATTTTGGTATCCCTAACCCTAACCCTAATTTGTCTTACTATGCTGATTTCTGATGGCTTTCCCATTCCTTTCTGAAATTAAGAAGTGTGAGCAGCTATTTTTTCAGGCATAGTTCAGTTAAAGAATGTTACTCAAATAAAAATTTTAAAATTATCTTAAAGCAATAAGAACTCAACAGAAATTTTATTTCTAAGTTTGACAAAAGTTGCTACTTGTTTAGGTCTTGAGTTGTTTGGAAAGAGGAGACTGGATCCAGCAGTTTCTTGAGCTCTGTGAACCCCTGAAAAGGGATAGACAGAACATTGCCCAATCTCACTTGATCAAATGAAGCTCCAACTGTGCGTTATGACCGTTATGCATGTTTTTAAGGAACAGCAAAGCCAGAGCAGCTGTCCTGAAGCCAACAAGCAGAGGGCTGTGTACCGGCTGGCCACTGGGCTCCTCCAGACAGCCCGAAATTCACAGCTGGACCCAGAGAGTTTGCGCCTGTACTTGAGAAGTCTCAAGACCAAGTTTGAAGCAGCTTCAGCTGCAGCTGGACAAGTATCAGAAGAGCCTGAAGAAAGATAAGTCTCATCCCCAAACCACTTATATTCAGATGAGGAGAACTCAAATTTATTTTTTCAAGAGCAACATTAGATGATGAGCTTTATCAAATTTTTGTATTTTTCATTTGTAATCTACAGCATATTAGTCTCTGGATTTTCATCTGAGATAAATTTATTTTTTTAATAGGGTAAGTTTTACATATATTAGGCAAGTAGGTGACTCAGGGGATAGAGTGCCAGGCCTGGAGTCATACAGATGTGAGTTCAAATCCAACCTCAGTTACTCACTCGCTGTGTAATCCTACACAAGTCACTTTACCTGTTTCCTCTGTTTCTTCATCTGTAGAATGGCGATAATAATAGCACCTATATTTCAGAATACTTAATACAAATGCTTAGCATAATGCCTGACACAGAGTAAGCCCGGTACAAATGTTAGCTGTTATTGTTACATTTAGAAAAAAATCACTTTTAGTAACTTAGTCATGACACATGTATATAATTTATTTTTTGTTTGAAAACTTCCATTTTGGGTCTTTACTGTGTTTCTAAGTGTTTAATATCATTATTACAGTCATGGCTGCAAACAGGTGTGGGATGGTGGCCTCAGGGTCGGGGAGAAATGACTTTGAGCCCTGCCTCGCACATATCCTGCCTCTATGATCTTGGGCAAGTCACTTCTCAGGATCCGAGGCCAATTTCCAAGACTCCAAGTTAGAGGATAAGTGTTGACCTACATGAGCAGAAGGAATTTCTTTGGTGGGAATTCATTATACTGAGGAAATCAAAGGTCCAGCCCAACATTTAGTAACAATAACAGCGTGCATTTGTTTACAGATTTGAAGTTTGCAGAGCACTTCACAGACCTAGTAGGTAAGTGCTACTATCATCCCCCTTCTCAGATGAGGAACCTGAGGCCAAGGGCATCTGAGTGATGTCCTTGCTCAGGGGGCTCTGAAGCTGGACTTGGAGTTTGGGCCTTGGGACTCCAGGGGCAGCAGGTCCCTGAAACAGGCCAATACATGTGTCTGTACATCTGCATGCATACAGCCACCTTCATGAAAAAACTACA
Source organism: Bettongia penicillata ogilbyi (assembly GCA_023548195.1). Classification (NCBI taxonomy): domain Eukaryota; kingdom Metazoa; phylum Chordata; class Mammalia; order Diprotodontia; family Potoroidae; genus Bettongia; species Bettongia penicillata. The sequence continues at coordinate 1,326,812 of JAJHZJ010000218.1, forward strand.
GCTTTTGACTTGAGGAGGCCACAAGTCAGGCTTATCTGCATAGTGTGGAAGTCATGTTCTGTTCTGAAGCGGATCTCCTCCAGAGACACTGACTCGGGATTCCTCAGTGGGTGCTTCAGATGTCCAGGAAATCCACCCAGCAGGCTCCTCAGGATAACATTGGGATCTGTGAATACTCTCACTGAAGTTCCTTTCATCTGTAATGACATGTCCTCTCTGTCTCTTTCCATCTCCATCTCTGTCTCTGTCTCTCTGTCTCTGTCTGTCTCTCTGTCTCTGTCTCTGTCTCTGTCTCTCTCTCACACACACACACACACACACACACACACACACACACACACACACACACACACCACACGCACACACTCAGAAAAGGTATCATTTCAGGTGTGTTGAGTGCTTCTGGGTGAGGAATCATCCAAATCTGTCTGTCTTCCCGAAAGCCCGGATTATTTTGTCACACTCTCATTTTCAGATAGGGAAGTTTTGGTCTGGTGGCCAGCGGAGACGGTGAGCAAGAGAACGAACATCAAAGGGAGACAGAAGATGTTTAGTCAGTCATGTACCGTACAGAGAAGCCGTTGGTAACGTCCCGTGCTTTGCTTGATGTGTGTCTGTAGACTGGATGGTGATGGGGAACCTGCAACCTTGAGGCCACACGCCACCTCCAGGTCCTCGAGCACTGCCCGTTCCCTGTGAAGCTTAGACTCAGTCATTCTAATGTTGATTTCAGCGTCATGTTGGCTGTTCACTCTGTTAAATGCTGTTATTCATTCTTAAAACTCTAAAAGTATGACTAGCCAGGTACATGAAGAAGTAACTTTTTAGTCCGATGAAATAAGATTCTTAGAGCTGTCATTTAATTTTAGGATTTAGTATATTTTAAAATGTGTAGTTCTGCTTCTTAATTTTATTTCCCTTATGACACATTTTGGGAAGTGAGTGTATCAGACGCTTCTGGAATTTGGCTTTATTTAATAAAATCTACTTTTGTTTTCATTTGTTGCCTTTACTCTTAAATATTCTTTGCATAAAAATTTCTAAAGCAGTTATCCACAAAAAAGACTTTGGTCTTGTGACAAATTTCTAGCCGTCGGTGGTTTTTAAAAAAATCAGTATGATGGTTTTTTTGATTGGCAAAAGACCAATAAGGAAAGGACAAGGAGGAGTTAAGGAAGGAACATGGGTGAGTGGGCACAAAGTGGAAGTATTTAGTGTGGTATCAGAGTCTCAGCTTTCATTTGGGATGGATCCTGCCAGACTTTACAGTGTGTATGTTGTAAACGTGCAGTCTCCTAATGCAAAAACAGACAGACAAAAGTCTGCAGCCAACTGACTGGTTTTGTTTTCATTTGAGAGTGGCATTAATATTGAACTGTTACAGAAACACAATTGTTTTTTATATCGACCCCTTGGATGATCAAAAACCAGTCTGTGCATAGCCTAAACATACCTAGAAAATCAGCCAAAGGACCTACTACATAGGAAGTTATTACGTCCACAAGCCTAGAGTAAAAACTGAACCGCAGGGGTTCCTTGGCATCCTACGGTGTTTGGGTATATCAGTGTCGTAACTTCACCCCCTACTCCCCATCCAGTGTGGGCTTCCTTGAGGGCAGAGACTTGGCGTTGCTGAGTGACTTTTGCATGCTAGGTTTAATGAATACCACTGAGCCGAACTGAGTTTGAGATGAAGAATTGCAGTTTTCAGTCACCATAGCATCTGTCATACATAGTTATGGTAATGGTTGATTTGTAGTTCTGTAAATCAGGTACTTTGCTGCTTTAAAAGGTCTACAATTTCAGCTGCATTGGTCTGCCCTACAGATGTGCAATTCATATTCCCTCATCCTTTATTAGAGGATATTGTGAGTCATCATAGCCATGAAAATTCATCACCAGGTACTCAGCTCTTTGGTTATAAACCTCTCCAATCTTAGATACAGGTCATCTTTGAGCCCATACTCAAAGCGTTTCCAGCTGGGTTGTGCTCTATTGATAAAGCATTCCAAATTGGGATCTTTGGTTTGGTCCTGCTTCCTGTTCCTTACCAATCTTTGTGCCATATTCCAGTTCTGAAACAAGTGGAGAAAGCAAGGAAGCAGTCTCTATGCTGTGAGAAAAGAATATTTGTCTCTCATATTTAATAACTCATTATTACATGAGGAGCAAGGTTTTTCCTGTTTTCTACTTCCTCATCCAGAAACCAACCAAAGTGGGAAATTTTTCTTAGAGATTTACTCAGGCCAAGATCTAATCAGACAGTGAAAGAAATTCTAAGTTTAGGCTCCTGCTCCATGTGTTTACTCAGGTAGACCTGGGGGAATGTTGATTCTCCCTCTTACCAAGAGAGGTGATATGGAAATTTATGCCTCTTTGACCAAGATTTGAGTGACCTAAGTCACATACCCCAAGATACTACCTCCCATTTGATTAATTAGTCAGAGGTGATCAGGCATCCCTCCAGATTACCTCCTCATATAAATTGTGACCCCCCCACTACCATTAGGAGTCTTTGGTCTAAAAGATTGTCCTTTTATTAATAACCTACTGGCCTTATTAATAAAATTATTAAGTTACCAAGAAACTATGTCTCTCTTTTTAAACACCACAATATAATCTCTCTGAATAGATAGATTTTTTCAGGGACATAGGAATCAGTTTCAAGAATATTGTTTATATTGACTTTGGACAGTAGTCATGTTTATTATCCCTTTTTTGATTAAGATCTCTTTACAGATACATGCAGGGCATTGATTTACAGTTGGGTGACTGAGGCTGTTCCTCCATTGCAAAAGGGGAAGATAACTCAAACCCAGTTATCTCCCTTCTGCTCATCCTGGCAGGGAGGGAAGCCCTGAGCACCTGCCTGAGCCAGGGTTTTGGAAGTCACCGGCAGAGAACAGGTAGGTATAATGGTAGAGAAGGAGCAGTGAGTGCTTGTCCAATGTCCATCCAACGAGCAAGCTTAGACCGCTCAGCTAGCATAGGTCCGATAGTGACCTTCTTATATTCAAGAACTGTATGATCCAGAGGAGAAACATCTAGAGTGTCAGGGGGTCCTCAGAAGCTCTTTCCCAACCCCACTATTGCAGAGAAGGAGACCAAGCCCCAGCATGGCTAAGTGATGAAGGAGGACCCTTGGGTAGTGAGCGTCAGAGGCTGCCATCTCCCCTTAGCGCTCTCTGCTGCATGGGGCATAAATGTAGGGTTTATCTAGTCTCTTCTGTAATTCAGTCACCAGCCATTGATTATTAGCTTTCTTTGGTCAGAGCATGTTAAGGTAATGTGCATATCACTTTATGAGTTAAATTGTCCAATGAAATATTCGTCGAAATACACATTTAGGTGAAGTTAATGCAGTAGTTTATTGACTTCTAAGTATATAAAAGACATCATTAGAGAATTGGGGATGAGGGCAGAGCCAAGGAGGAGGAGGATAGGCAGGACCTCAGTGGATCTCTTTACCAACATTCTCCTCTAAACAGCTTTAACATAATGCCTCAGATCATATTTTGGAGCTGCGGAGTCCACAACATGCCAGAAGAAGACATTTTTGCATCCTAAGACAACTAGAAGTCCTCAGGAAAGGTCTATAACATTGAGCTGCTGGCAGACTCAGAGCATGGCAGAACCCCAGTGGCGGGCCTGAGAGGCACCTGCAGCTACAGCAGTAACTCTCAGTCCAGAGATGATAAGGGGGTGGGACAGGAGATTACAGGGGACCCTTTACCATCCCTGCGCACAGCTGGTGCTGATTGGCAATTTTATTGCCCATAAGCACTCTGGGCCACAATTCCAGGGCCAAGAGGAGCACCGCCGCTTGCGGCTGCCCAGGAGCAGGGGCCCTTCCTGGGTAAAGCCCAGAGCACAGACCAGGAGGGCAGTGACTACAACTCTCCCAGGATCACACGACCTTGGAAACATCCAAATCTTGCAGGCCCCAGAACTAGCTCTGCAAGAGCATCACAAAAGAGCCTGAAGCTTGGCACAGGGCCTACCCACCCTCAGGGGAGCACAGCCTGATTTTACTCTAAAGTTCAAAGGGAAGAAATAGTCTGGGAACATGAGGAAGAACAAAGAACTTGACCAGAGTGGGAGTGAAGGGCAGGCGCAGAGTGTACTTGGGCTACGGTGAAGAGGCCAGGGTGTGGGGATGCTCAGACAAAGCCAAAGCAGAATTCTACCTGAAGGGTAACATCAAATGATTTTAGAGAGAGTTTTGTGTTTTTGTCTGATAAAAGCCTCTTTTTTCAAATATATAGGAAATGGAGTCACATTTTTGAAAAAAAAATAAGCCATTTCTCAGTTGATAAATGGTCAAAAGATATGAACAGGCAGTTTTCAGATAGAGAAATCAAAGTTGTACATCGTCAAATGAAAAAATACTCTAAGTCACTACTCTTTAGGGAAAGGTAAATTAAAACTGTGAAAGACGAGGCAATTCTCTTCAATGTAATGATCCAAGACAATTGCAAAGGACTCATGATGAAAAAGTGCTCTCCACCTCCAGAGAGGGGGCTGATGAACACTGAGTGCAAACTGAAGCAACCTTTTTTTTCTTTCCTTCCTTTTCCTTTCCTTCTTATATGGCTAATATGGAACATATTTTGCATGATTTCACACATATAATCGATATATTGTTTGCCATCTTGGTGGGGAGAGAGGTGTGAGGGAGGAAGCAAATCTGGAACTCAACATTTTAGAGGAAAGAATACTAAAAAGTCATTTGATAAAGAATTGGGCAGAACCAAATGTTTTCGATTTCTAAATACAGGTAATTCTCCAGAGGATCGGGAATCAGCAGTGAGAACAGCCATTTGGGAGCATTGTTGGTTGTTAGGTGAGCTCTGGTGGTTATTGAAGAATACCATCCACGACATGGGGTTAAGTGCCACGGTCCGCAGTACTGACTGTCAGAGCTTTAGGCAAGAGACATCATCGTCCACGGGGAAGGTCAGGGAAGGCTTCTTAGAGGTGAGACCTGAGATGGGCCTTGGAGTCTGGGTGGAGCCGATGTTGGAAGGGGAATGAAATTTAACATCTGCAGCCTCACAAAATCCACTCAACCACATCTGGCTCATTTCCCCATCACTTGGCCAGCAAAGGCGTTTACCCCATCTTGTCCACCAGGTGGCGGCCTTCTCCAGCTGTGGGTCCAGGCCATCTCGGAAGCTCTCTGGCCATTAAGCAAGAGGTGCTCTTCTCCCCTTTTCCCTGCTGACCCAGGAGGGTTAGTCGCCCTCACTAGCTGGTTTCAAAGGGAGTCCAGGCCCCTAGCCTCCTCTTGTGCTTCTTGGACACTGCTTTTTGTCTGTTTGGTCATTTTTACAAAACAGAGCGTCTGTGGGTGCCATTTTCCCAGTGGCCCATGCTCATCACTGTCCATGTGTCTTGCTTTGGTCATTCTCACAACATTTCAGACTTTTTCACAATTATTGTATCTGCTCTAGTGATCTGCGACCAGTGATCTTTGATGCTGATATTGTCAGTTTTGGGGCACCAGGTGTTCTCTCTCTCCTTGGGCAGCCCTATTCCCTGAGACAGCAGTACTGATGCTATTGTTATCCAGTCGTTTTCAGTGCTGTCTGACTCTTTGCGCACCATTAGGGGTTTTCTTGGCCAAGATACTTAGATTGGTTTGCCATTTCCTTCTCCAGTTCATTTTACAGATAAGGACACTGAAGTAAACAGGGTTAGTAAGTATCTGAGGCCAGAGTTGAACCCAGGAAGATGTCTTCTTGCCTACAAGCCTAGTATTCTATTAACTGCCCCACCTAGCTTCCTCCGTATTGAAATTATGAAAATTAATAACCCTACAATGACCTCGGTAAGTGTTCAAGTGAAAGGAAGTCAATCTGTGCGGCAGACACTGTCATATTTTAAGAAGTGACCACAATCACCCCAGCCATCAGCAGCCACTACCCAGATCAGTCAGCAGTCATCCACGTTGAATGAGACTCCACCAGCAAAAACTCAAAGAAGGTTCAGATAATGGTTAGCATTTTTTTGCAATAAAATTTTTAAATTAAGGCATATACATTGTTTTTAGTCAGAATATGATTGTACACTTAATAGATTACAGTGTGGTACAGATATAACTTTTGTTTGCACAGGGAAACCAAAACACTGGAGTTCCTTGCCTCATTGCAGTACTCTGTTGTGGTGGTCTGGAACCAGAGCGGTGCTATACCTGTGTATGGTGTACACTGCATGTGGAAATGATGAGATGGAATGGGTGAGGTGGAAGGGTGTAACTGTGGAGATTTGTGTACTTCTCAGATTCTAGAGCAGTAGGCTACTTCTCATTCCCCGCCTCCCCCACCACACACACTGCATTTTGAATCCAGATAGGGATCCAGGACTTCAGTCACGAAGGGCAAAGAAACATTGTAGGAGTAGAGAATGGATTCTGGGTGGCCTCATGTGGTGGAAAGTATTTTCCAGGCAAAGGAAAGGGACATGCTGGGATTTTCATGATTTCTGTTATGTCTGTGTATGGTACATTCAGCTTCTCCTTCCTTCTGCACTTCCATGAGGAAATGTATTAGAAACACTTGTTAGACATTATTGAAAAGGAAGAGAAATTGTATTTCTTCTGTTTGGCCTCAGAGGACAGAGCAGGACTCATTGGCAGATGTTGCAAAGAAGCAAATTTTATATTCATGTCAGGGTAATTTTTCCTAATGATGAAAACTGTCCCCAAATTTTATGGCATGGAGTGGACTGCTTCGGGAGGTCTTCGGCAGGGGCTGGATGACCTCTGTATCCTATATAATATTATTTTATGTGTGACAGCACGTAGAAGAGTCTGCTTTGGTTGGAGTGGGTGTGGCTTGGACTATATGACCCGTGGGTACCATCCAACCAACGAGCTCTGTGCTCCTGGGAGCACAAAGGGGAAAGGATGAGGTAGGTGATGGAGTGAACCCAAGGACCTCGGTTCAAATCCTAGAGAGATGTCATTGTGTGACCTCTGTGGGGCTCAGCTCTTTGATCTCCTGAATGCTAGTGAGAATGGAAGTTTTCTGAGGGCAGAGACTTTGTATCCACAGATGCACTATATCCAGGTGTGTCATGCTGGTAAAGGTAACCTCAGTACCCTTAAGGTGACCTGAATCATGAAGGGCTTCTCTCTCACTTTCTTACATCCAGACAATCAGCAGAACAACTCAAGGCCTGATTTGGGGCCTTTGCCAGTTTCTGAGATACGCACCTCAAAGTGTAACTTAGGAGCCAACTGCAGACCACTGGGGCAGAGAACACCAGAGCAGAGACCATCAGAGCAGAGCACTGTGCTGAGGCATGGGGACTAACTCAGAGGCAGGACTTCAGAAAGGTTTAATCAGAGACTGTAAAGTGAGGAGGTACAGCCGGATGGCACCTCTTGTCTTCTCCTCCTAAGATCTAGGGCTCTTGTGCATCCTTGGCAATGGGAGCAAACATTGACATTTCAAGGAGGGCAAAGAGCAAATGCTTAATAATTTGGTGCACAAGGCCCAACAGAAGGACTTGAGGCTGTCTATCGAGTGCGTGTGTGTGTTCGTCCTTCATTGCCAAAGAAGACCATGCCATCAGAGAAATAATGACATGACTGGCACTTGACTTTGAGTGAGGGAGGGCTGTGCAGGTCACCAGACTCACTTCTCCTTGAGAGCCATCTAAATCCAGTGACCAGATATTCATCAAGATGACTGGAGATGACCCAGGATGAGGCAATTGGAGTTAAGTAACTTGCCCAAGGTTATACAGCTAGTGAGTGTCAAGTGTCTGAGGTGAGATTTGAACTCAGGTCCTCCTGACTCCTGCACTGGTGCTTTATCCACTGCACCACGTAGCTGCTTGTATCAAGTAAATAGATGATGGGGAAGAGAGAGGACAGTAACGGTGATCTTCAGCTCTGTGAAGGCAGGTCACGTGGAAGGAATGAGAAGCAAAGGAGACAAGTCACAGGGGGCAAGTGTTTACCTGATGTAAGGAAAAGCTGTCTTGGGCCAATTCCCAAATGGGAATATGGGTCACTTTGGAAGGTTGTGGTTGTCACAGCATTTTGCAGTGGAGATAAAACTGGATTTCGATCCATGGGTTTGAATCCTGCTTCTCTGTTAAGTAACTTTGACCCTCGATGAGTGACATAGTCACTTTTAAATCTGTTTCATCACCTGCAATGTAACAGGGATAGTAGCGGCCAATCTTATATCACACTTTAAGTTTTACAGAGCACGTTACATCCATTATTTTTAAATTGATCTTCACAGCAACTTTCTCAGGAAGGTATTCTTATTATCTCCATTTTACAGGTGAGGAAACTGTAATACCGATCTCACAGGGTGGTTATTATCAAATGAAATAATATATTAGATTACCCTGAACCCTAATGTACTATACTGCAGCTATAATTAATACTCCAATTTTTATTTCTAGACATTTTCAAGTGGGGCTCAATGATCCATTTGAGGATAGTGAAGAAAACTCTACATCAGGGGTTCTTAACAGAGGGAATATTTGATAATTGCATTTCAGTATAATTGTTTCCTTTGTAATCCTATAGAGTTCATTTTATGCATTTGAAAACAGTTTTCAAAGAGAAAGGTTCCATAGGCTTCTTTCTGTATACTCCCATGGGGGTCCATGGCTCAAAAGAAATGGAGTCCCTGCCTCAATGCCCTTTGAGGTCCCTCTAACACAATGTGATTTTGAGGATAGTGTTTCTGTTCTGTAGATATAAGGTTGGGATTTTTTTTTCTGTTCTGGCTTTTTCACTTTTTCATTCTTCTAAGGTAAAATTATATTTGGAAAGCTTCAATGGGCTGTCCTTCCTGCTGGACGCTGTAATCTAGGCAATATGCCTTTTTCATCCATGTGACTGTTCTGATATGAATTGTTAGGCCAAGCAATCACTTTGGAAGGTGGAAGGGAACTTCAAGGTCATTGAGGCTGACCATCCCATTTTACAAATGAGGAAGCTAAGACTTTAGTAAAGTTTTATTGATAGTGATCTATAAATCACAATTTATAGTGAAGCATGATTACGGAAAGTTAATTTACAGTCAAAGCACAGGAAGAGGCATCATTTTCCATTGGGATATCATTTGGACAAATATCTTTAGATTCTCTCAGAAACTAATAGTAATAAGCATGATAATTCACACATATTTTTAAGGTTTAAACTTTTAGGTTTAAAATGTGTGTTCCTCAATCAAGCCTCCAGGCTTGGTAGTGAAAATAGTATTATCCTCATTTTACAGATGAAAAAACTAAAGCTCAGTTGATTCAGGGACTTGCTCAGTCATGCGTCTAGTAAGGGTCACAGACTGATCCAGCGTCCCCTCCACCGTGTGAGTTCTCTGTGCCTGTGTGTGTACGTGTGTGTGTGGCAGAAGCAGAGAGAATGTAAACCCTTATGATCTGACTTCAGACCACACCATCCCCCCAGAACCACTGTCTCCAAAGGTCCCAGTGATCTCTTGGTTGTCAAATCCAGGGGCTTTTTTCTCAGTCCTCACTCTCCTTGAGCTCTCAGCAACCTTAGATGCTGACAGTGATCCTCTCTTTTCTCTCCCCGGCTCTCCTCCTCCCTCTTTGAGCCCTCCTTCTTGGTCTCCTTTGCTGGAGCCTCCACCAGGTCTCATCCCCTGGCCATAAGTGTGTCCCATGGCTCCATCCGGGAGCCTCTTTACCCCGTCTCAGCAGCTTCCTTAGGTGATCTCATTAGCTTCCTTTCCCATCTCTGATGACGATTGCCAAGGCTACCTCCCCTGCCCCAGCTTCTCTACTGACCTCCTGTCCCACATATCCACATCCCTTTCTGATACCTCAGACTGATGTTAGCAGATGTGAAATTCACACTGGTCAAATTGAAACTCCTGGCTTCATGGAGCCCCCTCTCATTCCACATTTTCCAGTTTCTGCAGAGGGCAATGCCATCCTCCAGTCCCTCCGGCTCAGCCCAGGTGTCCTCCTGCACTCCTCACTATCTTCTCTCCCTGCCCCCATGTCCAATATGGTGCCAAGGCCTGTGGATTCGCCTTTTCTGAAATCCCTCCTCCTGTCCTCCTCTCCTCTGACTCTTCCACCCTCACTCTGGGTTATTGCTGGGGTTCTGCCTACCTCACTCACTCCCTACTCCAGTGATACTCCTAAAGGGCAGGGTTGAACCTGTCACAGCCTCCCTACTCAGCAAACTAGTGGCTTCCTAACTCCCCCAGGTTCAAATACAAAATGCTTTATCCTAAGCCCCCTGCTACCTGTCCAGCCTTTTTACATCTTTCTCCCCCTACGTGTGGTCTTGCATCTCGCGACACTGGCTTCTTGGCTGTTCCACTAACGCAACCCTCCAAGCCTGGCACACTTTCCCTCGTCTGCTCCCACTACTCACCTCTCTGGCTTCCTTTAAGTCCCAAGTAAGATCTCACCTGCTGCAGGAACCCACTTAATTCTGGTGCCTTCCCTCATTTATTTGTTTCATGTTCTGTCTGTGGCTCGTTTGCTTGGTGTTCCTCTCATTAGCTTGTGAGCTTCTGGGAGGCAGGGACTCGCTTTTGCCTTTTTTTAATTCCCACTCCTTAGCACAGTGCCTGGCACGTAGGAGTAGCCACTTAAGAAATCTAACTGAGTAGCCGTTAACTGAGAGGGCAGGAGAGAGAGCAAATGATGGAGAAGAGAGAGAAAGACAGAGACGTGCCTTTCCAGCTGAGGTTCTTACCCTTTTGGGGGCCATGGGCCCTTGGGCATAGCTTTAGAGCTATGTCTGGTCCAGCACCATCAGCTGACAGATGAGGACGGGCCCCTGGGAAGGTCAGTGGCTTGCTCAGCTGATGCTGGCTGAACGTAAACCTCAGTCAGGGCTCAGGTCCTGTGACACTCCTCCCATGATGCAACGTGACAAAAAGTATCTGACGTTGACACTCCATTATTTCATCCATTCAACAGGCATTTATTAAGCTCCTTCTGTATTCAAAGCCCTTATAAGGAAATACCTCAACTGTCAAATGAAATATTCAGTGAAGTGAAAATGGGAAGTTAATGCAGTAGTTTATTAACTTCTGAACCGTACAAAGGGTGATCCTCCTTCAGGAAGTAGGGATAAAGAAGTGTATTAGCTTTCTAAATTCAGGTAGTTCTGTAGACGAACAGGAATGAGAAGTGAAAATATTCCATTGGGGAGCATATTGTTGATGAGGAGCTGAGCTCTGATCGTCAGTCTGCACAAGTGTAAGAGTTCGCATGGATCTTTGTATCTTGTTGAAGGAACGTAATCTAACCAGTTGGAAACAATTGGCCGCCTTCCCAAGCTCAGCTGGGCCTGGGAGGAAGGAAAAAGGGACTTTTACTTAAAACATCTAGAGTATTCTCTATCACTCACAATACATTTTGTCAGAAGTGTTGGCACATCTGTAATTCTGTTTCAAATGCAGTAAAAATATCAGCTTACATTTCTCCAAGATTCTTAACTTTATCAAAATGCTTTCGTGTCTTTTATCTAAATCTGAGTTGAAGACATGTATTTTAAATGACTGTTTTGCAGATGAAAAAAACAAGGCGCCAGAAATTAAAGAATTTACTCTAGATCACATAGCAGATGAATTTATTATAATTCCAGAACCCAAAATCAGAAGGGCCACTCCTTTTACAAGATGTAGTTCTGGAAAGAATTTTGTTAGGGACATCCTAAAAATAAGTTTGTTCAGGGTACTTAACAAATAGGAAATTTGATTAGATGTGGATTGTTCCAAGTGTTAAATTGAAAGGGTGCTCCTGTAGGAATAGAAACCAAATAAATTTGTGTAATCATTAAGAAAGGCCAGTGCTCCCTATTCAGAGGATTTCTTTCTCTTCCATTTTCTTCTTTATAGCTCAAATTATGTCTAGTAATCAAATCTAAAGTGCAATGAGTAATAAGATGGTCAGAACACCAAAGTCATGTAAGTTTATTGAGAATCAAGTGCAACAAATTATAAGCATGACAGAGTCTTGAGAAGGGATTATTTTTTCATAAATATATACATAGGAATATAGAAATATTGTATGGGTGAGGTTTGGGATTTCATTTGCATAGGGAACTTCCAGCACAGGAACTTCCTCTACCAAGGTGGGCTGGCATTTCCTCTGCCCCTTACAGCCATGTGGTCTTGGGGAGTTGCTTTCTCTCTTAGCTCTTCCCCTCTAGAGCTTGGGCTGGAAGGGACCCCGCAAGCCACTGAGCCCCAACCTTTCACTTTGCAGAGGAACAGACTGAAGCATGGGCAAGTTAAAAGATTTGCCAGGACCACGCACACCTACTAGGTTTCTGAGGGTGGGATGTGAACCGATGTCTTCCTGACTTGCAAGACCAGTGGCCCCTTAGTCTACCATGCTCTTTCTCTATGGTGTGTGTGTGTGCGTGTGCGTGCGTGCGTGTGTGTGTGTGTGTGTTTGTGTGTGAGAGAGACAGTCATCAGAGATAGAGAGAGAGTCAGAGACAAAGAGAGACAGTCACCTTCAAAGCAAGAGTTGTTAGCCTTTGTCTGTGTGTAATGAGCCCCTTTGACAGTCTGGTGAAGCCCATGAATCCCTGCTTGGAATGATATTTGTTAATGCAGAAGCACAAAAGAAATGAAATATATTGAAATAAAGGTGTAATTTTTTTCCCCATCCACATTCATGAAATTTTTGGAATCTATTCATTTTTTTGAGTGTGTGGACTCCAGGTTAAGACTCCAGCTGGAGAGGAAGTGGGACTCTCCTTCATGTCGGTGATTTGTGTAGGTTGAATTTGGAGCTACCCCAATGACTCAATTTCCTCAAGCTGATCATTGCTGCCAGTTGGTACACAACTGTTTGGTACAGAAACTCTCTGTCCTGTTAAAAATGGTGGACATCACCCAAGCTGCCTAATATAAGCCATAGTTAATCCAAATGTAGTTTAGTTCACAGAAACAAATAAAAGCAAAATGTTATCTTAGCTTCATGTTTTCTAGATCTCTGGGTAAAGGTATTGAGCTTAACAAGTAGTTTATTCAAAACTTGTGTTTTAAAGTGTTTTGGGATTATAAAATAAATTGATTCTTAATTATTTCTGTATTGTCCAAATGTAAACTTTACTTTCTTTCCCCTGATCTGGCTTACAGAAATTCCAAGTGAATCTTGTAATCAGTGTACTTTTTTTGAGAGATATGTAATATATTTATATGGCTGTATATATACACATAGAAATATGTGTGTGTATACATAATACAATATACATGTGGATAGATGGATAGCAAACTGATTGATTACTGGATTCACTCAGGAGTTATACAAACCAGATTTGGGGAAAGAAACTATGGTGTACGGCATACAGTCTATATCTACATGTAGTCATATGTGCGTGTGTGTATATGCCTGTCCTATATATGTATATGCATATATATATACATACATACATATATATATATATTTCCCCCTTTCATAGAAATTTGATCTCGGGGCAGGGATGGGAAGGTGGTGGTGATGGTCTATAGTCAAATTAAAAGCAAAGATTGTTCTATAGCTCCCTTAGTGAAAGTTACTAAACATATTAAGTAAGGGTATTAATTGATTTTTATTCTTCGGTCCCGATGAGACATTCAGCAGTTGACATATTTGCGATTGATTTTGTTTCGTTTGTTGCTTATTTTAAACAGACTTGTTAGATATTTGTATAATCACAATATATGATCTATAACCCTGACATACATCTACTTAATAACTTAAAGAAAGGTGCTGTAGGTTCTGGTTTGCACGCTGTCATCCACATTTAGAAAGTGAAAAACAAACCATCCGAGGCCTGGTCCTCGTTCTTAGACAACTTAGATATCATTCTCTAATTTGCCGTTAATTTTAATGAGCCAATTTCTCTTCTTGCAGTTCCCTTACTTTTGGCTTAAGGTGAAGAGAAACACTTCCCATTCCCTTCCCCTTGTGGTCTTTGCTGCCACATGAACATGCACAGTCCAAGAGGAGAATAGTTCACTAACCTCGATTTCCCGGACTGGGATGAGAGAAAGCACCCTGGAGCACAGCACCAGGCACGTCTGGGCGTCTTCCCGGATATCCACCAGTTCATGATCCACCATGATCCTCACTCTCGAAGGGTATAGCAGGATCGTAAGCACAATGTTGACAGGCTTTTTCTCTCTCTCGAGGATCCCATATTGTAGGAGTATTTTTAAGATGTTTGATTGCCTGGTCTGAGCTACATAAAGCAAAGGCGTGATGCCACTCAGTGGGCTTGGGCAATACACTGGTGTGAAGGTTCTGCAAATAGAAATGGAGAATACTTTGGCTCTAGAAACTTCAGAAAGGAGCAGAAATGGGGGAAGAGTGGGGGTCATCCTTCAGTATTGCCATCTGCCTGACACCTTGTCCTTGTTGTGCAGGACAGAAGATGGTCTGGCCTTGGTGCATCAGTGGCATTATTGGAGGCGATTATTAAGACGATGGAATTAGGGAGAAAAAGTATGTGGCAATCATGGGAGGGTCTGGCTAGCTGAAATGTATAGAGAACTCAGGCTCCCTGAGGACAAGTGGTCTGTAGTTTTGTCTCTGTGAGCCCCAGTGCCTAGCACATGACTCCACGTAGGGGTGTAGGTGGGTGCTTAATAACCATGTTACTGCTGTTTGTTACTACAGTGGTCGTTTTTTTATCATGCCTCTCCTCGCCAATGATTTCTCATCAAAATACTTCATTCATTGATGAGACTAAATGGAACGTAACCAAGCAAAAGACATGTAAAAGGATAGATTGAGAGAGCAGAAATAATTACATGTGAAGAATATATATTGCTAGTAATAATGCCATATTTTCAGTTGAAAAACCCACATTGTTTCGAAATCAGATTCTAGGACTGATAGGAGAAAAAAGGGGTGAGGAGCAGAGGGTTTTATAGTTTATTGGTTGAACTGATTGTGCCGTTAACAAAACATGTACATAATTTATTATTAAATGGCCATTAGGATATCTGTGGCTTTTTCTAGTCCCCCAAATTGCTCTGTCTGTCTGTGTGTCTGCCTGCTTCCCTCACTGTCTGTCTGTCTATATCTATCTATGACTCTCTGTTTGTCTCTATCTTTCTATCTGTGTCAGTCTACCCACATTGATCTATGTCTATCTACCTTTGTCTAAGTATGTCTCTGTCTATCTGTGCCTAGCTGTCTGTACTGTCTACATCTTTATCTTTCTGTGTCTGTTGATTTCTTTGTGCCTCTGTTTATCTATGTCTAGCTATCTGTCTATATTTCTCTATCCATCTACCTACCTCTCTATCTGCCTACAACTATGTCTGTCTGTCCTTCTGTCTGCCATCTATCTGTCTATGTAATCTGCCTATCTAAGCTGTTATTAGTGGTGTGGAAGCTCCATCCTTGGAGACGGATTAGCTCCTCTCCTCTGGTTCACCCAGGAACACCTTGAGGTAACAGGACTTGCTGTTGGTCACTTGTCGGTGTCCGAGGCAGGCTTTGGTCCTGGGTGGTCTTGCAGCCTCCTGGCCATTCGCTAGATGTCATCTTTGGTTCAGTGATTCACTTTAGTTAGAATAAAAATTGAAGCCACGTTATTCTCAGGTATTTGGGCAAAATGGAAGTAGTTTTGGTAGTTACAAGAGATATCCAGCGTAATAAGCTGGTTTCAGCTCCCTCAAGTGAGGAGTTGTTTTCCTCCCTCCGGGCAGTTTTGTCTTCCTGAATCATTTGTTCACAATTTCTTCTGGACTATCCTCTGTCCTCCCCCCCTCCCCAAAGTGCTGCACAGCGGGGCAGTGGAGAGAGCCAGCCTCAAAGGCAGGAAGGCCTGTGTTCAAGGTCTGCCTCTGACCTACTCTGGCTGGATGAGCCTGGGCCAGCCCTAGCTGCAGAGAAGATTCTGACCACACCCTGGAGATGTGGCTGCAGGTTAACTCTCTGCCCACCAGAAGATCTGATGTGCTATTTAGGAGGGGCTACCATGGTCCCCACTTACAGTGAGGTGCCTGTCTCAGCTTCCCAAGACAGTATGAGCCAGCCCCAGCATACTCTTGGCTAGTAAGTGGCCAGGATGCTGCTTGGACTAGGTCTAATGACTCAAAATCCATCCATCTTTCCACCATCCATGTTTCATCTCACCAAGGAAAGAAGGTAGATTTTCTTTAATGGTCCTTAGCCATGGAGTTTCCTTGTTTGGACTAAGGAAATGAAGTCCAGGCAGTTAGCCTGAAGAGAATCCTCAGAAAATTTGGTCGACACTCCAGGGGAAGGAAAGCTTTGTTCAGGTAGATGTGAAGGTTGACTTGGATTTCCTGGGATGTTAGGATGGAGAGGGAGCTGGAGGATAGGAAGAATGCTGAGCAGCTCGGCTGAAGACTCATGACCCCAGCTCTGCTCTCGAGTAATCCCTGGGCGAGTCACAGCCTGCCAGGCCTGTGTTTCTACATCAGCCAGACTGGAATGGGAGCATCCCTCCTCCTGACTGCTGTCCTCAGCCTGGATCTGAGGACTCTTCCTTCCTGGACATCAGGGCTGCCTCTCCTGGGTCCTCCCAGACTCTGTCTTCCCTAAGCTTCCTCCTGGTGATGGACCCATGCTCCAGGTGGCCTCTGGGGGCCTCTATCTCTGTGAAGATAGCCCTTGACTCCATGTGTGCAAGCCTCATCTTCCTCCTGAACTTTGGACTTGGGCCAACTGCCTCTTCTCTGTCCCCTCTGGGTGACCTCACAAATGGCCCAGGTCATTTCTCCTTGATCTAAATATCCAGGCTTCCAATCCCTCCTGACCTTCATTACATCACCTCCTGCTTTGGGGCAGCTTCTGTTGCCTGTTGCATAGGCATCTCACTCAAAATGATCCCTGACCTTTCTCCCCAAATGGGCCTTCTTCACCTTCCTGTCCCCCATCCTTCTAATCATGCCCTATGGAAAGGCTTGGGGCCCTGCTCACTGCCCAGCCTTGTTGACCGCCCACACAGCATCTCTCAGACAGGGATCTCCCTGGCCTGGATAGTGACAATGGTCTCCAGTTTAGTCTCCCTACCTCAAGACTCACTGTTTCCCTTCCATCCTCCACACAACTGTCCTCAAGCACAGGCTTGACCACATCGCCTCCCTTCTCAGAAGCCCATTTGGCTCCCTATTTCTGCCAGAAAAAAATACAAAGTCCTTTGTTTCACAGTGAAGACCCTCAGCTATCTTGCTCAGTCCTCTCCGTCTCACACTCTCTATGTGGGAAGCAGATTAAAAACTTCCTTTTCAGTTTCTCAAGAAGCATTAGGAAATATTCTTCCAGTCTAAAAGTGCTGCGCTGATGATTTTCTTAGGGAAATGGGTAAGAGTAGAAGCCAAGAATCCCCAACAAGGGGGACAGAATGGGGCTCCTCACCCCCTTTTTCCTGACTTATCTGGAGGCTTTTCTTTCCACCAGGAGAAGGTTGGATCATGAACTGAATGGATTTCTGATGATGAATTCAGCAAGCGTTTGATGAATGACCATCTTGTGCTCAGCCCCATACAACTTGTTTGTGGTGATGGTTCAGTCCTGTCCTACTCTCTCAGACCCCATGCAGAGATACCGAGGTGGTTTGCCATTTCCTTCTCCAGATGATTTTGCAGAGGAGGAAACTGAGGCAAACAGGGTGAAGTGACTGCCCAGGGCCACTCAGCTAGGAAGGATCTGGAGCTGTTCCTGACTTGAGGCCAGGCACTGTCTTCACTCGCCCTCTCAATGCTCAATAACATATGCACGGATGAGAAAATACAAAACTCAGATGAGGTTAATGCTAAAGAAGGAGCAGAGACACATCTGGGGAAATGCAGAAGGGTTTAGGGTGAGCCTTGGGGGAAACTGAGGCAGGATGGAAGTGAACTAGCCAGAGGAGAGGCACCACAAGAGACCACCGGCTGGGACACCCGTCCAGCTGAATGCTTGCCCCTGTGGGCAGCGGGGCTCCCTGCAGAGTCCTTCTGCATGGAACTCTGCCCCCATCAATACTGCTCTGTGGCAGCCACAGTCACGCACAGTCAAAGAGGACAGACAAGGGAAGCCTCCTTGCCCCACCGCAGCCCCGCAGACACGGGAGAGTCAGGGAGCTCAGGTTCTCAGGTAAAAAGGGCACAGCTCATTAAACCCCACTTTCACAAAGGGTTCTTCCTTTGCTCCCCCAACCCCCCCACAGCACCTATATAAACACTGGGTTGATTAACTGCTGGTACGAGGCAAGAAAATTTTGACTTACCATAATGTGTGTTGTTTTTTTTTTCAAATGCGAAGATTAATCAAATGCAGCTTTGGTGCAGATTAAAGTTTGAAAACTCACTTTAAACCCAGATTTGAGTTTGATTTCAGTAGCTTTTATTTAGAGTGACTTCTAATAGTGATTTCTGAATTAGCTTTTCAAGCCATGGCAGCATGACAGGTTAACATGTAATGATACATACATGTCATTGGGTCTGTCAAAATCCTGAAAGATTACTATAAGCAAAATATTTTTGCCACCAAGACCTTCATTCTTTTCTTTATAAAATGTCATAACACTTCCTTAAGAGCTAGTAAAATGACTAATATTAATCTTGGGGAAGATAATAGCTTGTCCATCATATATACACACACACATATGCACAGATCCATGTTGATATTAAAATTGTAGAAAATTGGTGCTAAGAAAAAATAATGAATATTGTACATTCTAGACATAAATCTACCAGAAATAATTTTATTGAGTTGAGCATTAACCTAATATCCAAGCCTTTACTAGCAGAGAGAAGGGAGGGGGGAGAAAGAAAGAGAGAGGGGTGCAGTAGGGGTGAGACAAAGAGGAGTAGGTGCTCTCCCCACATCCTCAGATGTGCCCTTCATGATCAGAGGCCATAGAGGGATCTTGGACAGTGACATTGCACAAGAGGCAGTACTCAGTGTCTTCCTGGACCATTCTGCAAACTCCCAAGCACTCTATAAATGTCACTTATCACTAGCAACTGCATTTGTATGGTTACAGACTTGGGGGTAGAGAGTTCCATCCCTCCCCTTCCTTCCTTCCTTCCTTCCTTCCTTCCTTCCTTCCTTCCTTCCTTCCTTCCTTCCTTCCTTCCTTCCTTCCTTCCTTCCTTCCTTCCTTCCTTCCTTCCTTCCTTCCTTCCTTCCTTCCTTCCTTCCTTCCTTCCTTCCTTCCTTCCTTCCTTCCTTCCTTCCTTCCTTCCTTCCTTCCTTCCTTCCTTCCTTCCTTCCTCTTTGTACTTTTAAGGAATTTTCTTCTCTGTTTCACAAGCATCCCTCATTAATGGTCCTTGTATAAACTTGCTAATTTTCTTCAAAGTGCAAGATCCCTAGAAATTTGGGAGGAGTTAGAAAACACTGAGTTTAGTAAAGATAAATTTTTGGGTGATTGTATTCCATCAGGAGATAAGCTTATCTGGAGCTGACGTTCTTTCTGTGTCCCCAGGGCCTAGCAATAGTACTGGTCACATAGTACGTGCTTTATAAATGATAGCTGAATAGATTTGAATTGATGTTAGCACTTCCTTATTTTCATTTTTTTAATCCCCTGAAAAACAAATTTACATGGACACGCATACATAGAAAATATTCCATTTCCAAAAACTGCTATCATAGTACCCAAGAAAAGCATGGCTTTCTGTGTCTAGATAAACACATTTGAGCGGTCTTTAGTTGTTGCAGTTTGCAGAAAGTTAAGTGTACAAACTGTACACAGCCTAGACATCTCCTAAATGAAGCCTTCCCTGATTTCTTCAAGATCTTGTACTTATTTTGTTTACCGTCCTACATATACATCCATATTGTCTCCCCTAGTAGAATATAAACTCTTTGAGGACAGAGACTTTTATTTTTTCTTTGCATCCCCAGCATCTAGCACAGGACCTGGCACATAGTAGGTACTTATTCAATATCTGCTTTTTGATTGATTCCTCTATTGATATGAAACAGAACCTTTTCTGTTTCAGAGCCTTTCAGTGAAAAGCATTTGCAGTGGGGAAAGGGGAAACCTCCCTTCTCAGGAGCATCTCTGTCTCAGAAATGATAGAGTTTACATTTTAGGGGGAGGAATTGTTCCTTAGCAGTAATGAGTGAGTGAGTGGTTACCTCCAAATGAGAGCCAGGTTGCAGCTTCTGTCTTGAACATAGTCCTTGGTCTTCTTCAGAAGCAGCTCCACAAAGTCGGGGTTACCTTTTCTCGCGAAGACCCAGTACAGAATAGTATTCACACATATTTCAGTAAATTCAAGATTAAAATTCAGCTCGAAACGATATCCTGATTTCTCCACAAACGTGATATAATCTGTGAGTAGCAAATCAAACCCTTCCAAGTCGACATACCTCAGAATTTTTGCCAGGGTCCTATAAATCCTGGGCTCATAGCAGTGGTAGCCCCACTGGCCCAAGAACTGCAAGGAGGGTCTTTTCACTATCCGGTCTATGAGGTTGCAGAATATATTGCTTCTTGGACAAGAAGTCTTACGACATAACTTAGAAGATTTACTCATGGCTACTTAACGGGCAGCAATGTAGGACTGAAATCACAGGGGGTCATATTGTAATCCTTCTGTCACATGTTTCGATGATGTGGTAGGCTTCGTACCACAAATCTGAAATGCCAGAGCTGGCGGCAGTGAGTGAAATGGCCTGGGATGGGGCCATGCAGGGCAAGCTGACCTCACAATGGGGGAAATTTGGGATATTGTTATGTGTCCTGGTGACATATATTTAGGAGACAAGAGCAGGGAAGTGATGCCCAGTCTGGTCATTTTAACAGGAATGTAGCCAAGGCCACATGTTTACCGAGGTCTAAGAGTACACTTGAAACAAAAGCATTGTAACAAGAGAAAAGATTCACAACCTTCTGACCTTAGATTTGAGGACGGGAGCTGCGGTCACTTAGGACTTCAGGGGCAGAAATAGAGAGTACCACGTTGTAGTTTTTGTGGCTTCCTCATCTCTGCCTTTCTTCAGAAATGGGTCCACAAAGGGGCAAAACTCTTCCCCCTCCCCCCTTCTCTTTCTCCCTCTTTCCCTTTCTTTGCTTCCCTCCCTCTCCCTCTCACTTTCCTCTCTCCCTCCCTCCGTCCCTTCTCTCTCCCTCCTTCCTTTCCTCTCTTCCTCCATCTGTCTCTCCCCCTTTCCCTTTCTCTCCTTCCATCATTGCCTCTCTTTTAGTATAGAATTATATTCAGAAATCTGTGTGAATGTATATATTAGATTTCTTGGGAGCTTGCATATCCATTTGGCCTTGGAGTGAGGAGACCTGCCTTCAGATCTCACCTCTAACGTTTTAGTCTGTGGCCAAGTCACTTACTCTTTCAGATCCTTGGAGAATGCTTGCCTTCCCTTGCTTACCGGAAGCAGGTACTTTACAGTCTCCAAGATCTTCCCCACCACAGGCAGTTATTGTGGTAGTTTCTGTCTGTGTTTGCTCCATATTAGTTGGAGGACACATGGTTGGGGGATTCTGCACAGGGTTAATGGCAGAACAGAGCAAATAGGAGACCCAAGCTAATGGAAGACCTGTTCTGTATGTGCAGGCACTTCCACTCCACAAGCCAAATGTTTAATCTTTTCTGACCTAGTTTCCCCATCTGAAGAATGGACATCATTAATCACTGCACTGCCTCCTTGAGGGCTGTCATGGGCCAAGGTAGGCTGGCAAGTCTGTGTGATTGCCCCAGAAAGCAGAAGTGGGTAGCCTTGGAGCTTTCCTTGGTGCTAGTCTGTGGTCTAACCCTCCTCACTTTTATTTGTCCAAGTTATCAAGTGCTCATGACATTACATATGGCCACTCCAGACTCTTCCATAGGCTTTGGAGAGCTTGGAATCATTTTCTTTTCCTGTCACTTAGAAATAAATGTCAGGTGAATATGGTTCCACTTTCCTATTTTCAGCCACTCCATGGATTCTGTATCAGTTGCTGATAAACATAGTCAGGTCTCAGTGACAATAAGGAAGGCCCTGAAGTGATCACGTTATTTGAACCCATACTGACCCACTTATCATATTTTACATATAGTAATTTTGACTATACACATTTCAGTAAATGTGACTTTAGGGGAACCATTGTTTGTCCTCATTGGAAATTGCTGTAGAGAAAAATCCTTTCCTCCTTTTTCCCCCTGTTCTTTCCTTTTCCCTACAAAGGTAACATGGAGATCATAACTCATAACTCCTTGAAAGAGCCAAGTGGGTGCAAAATGGTGCTCCTTGTGTTGTTTGGAGAATCTTTTCCATCTCATTCCATGTTTATGCGGCATCATTAAGGCCTTGGGACCTTTGCAGGGGACCCTTCCAAGATGCTCCTAGTCTACTCCTGTTTGTTGAATTGCAGTCAGAGCAGCACGAAGATAGAAGTGTACAGCTGTGTTTCAGAAAGAATTCAGTGTTAACCCTTCAGGGTACTTAGAGATGATGAGCTGGCACTGCCCATTTGGGGATGGGCAGGGAAAAGAGAAAGAGCTTGGCAGGTGGATTCATCTGTGAGATGATCTTCCACTCACCATTTTGAAAAAATTGTCAGCAGCTCCTGATTCACATGTTTATTTGAACTTCCACAAAGAAGTAATTAGATGTTTAATAGGACTGCAAATATATTCAATAGCTTTATGAAAATACCCGGAACTATTGAAGGACCTTGATAATTCATGCTAATGATGGAGATACCCATGGTTCATTACAGAATTTTATAAACTCACAAGTAAGCAAATAAGGAAGCATCAGAAGCCAATTAAAAACCATATTATCAAATGAATTTTCTCCATTTGTTTTGACAAGTGTAATTTCAATTTAATTCATTTTGATAATCCCTCTTAGTGTCTTGGCAAAAGTACCATGATGCATTATGCATAAGAAATAAGGTCTTAATGATGAGGACTAGACACAGAACTCCTCAACTGAAAAGTGAGAGATGAAAGATCTGGATAAGGATGAAGGAACTTGACAAACCAAAGAGGGGGAGCTTCAGCCACCACCATACTTGTTCCACCCATCACCTGAGAACCAGAGGAACCAATTCAACCACATTACTGGGCTCCTCCCTGTGTTGTGACATTAATCCCTTGGGGAAGGCCTAGAGGCCCCTTCCCAGAAGAGAGGGTTTGAGTACATGAAATAGCTAGGGAGTACAGAGGACACCAATGACATTGAAATAGTGATCGATATTTTCCCCAAAAGTTCAGGGACCCCTCGTTAAGAAGCCATGAACTAAGTCAACACAATGCAAATGACAGCGTTGGTCATTGGTCATTGGTCCTGATGAAGAGAGAGTCAAAGGAACACAGTCCTCATCTAGTTAGGATGTTAACTAGCCATGTGACTTTGGGCAATTCACTGTTAATTAAATCTATCAAATATTGATAAAAAAACATGAAAAAAACCCATTATGTGCCAGGTACATAGGATTTCAAAGATAAAAAACAACACAGCCTCCTCTTTTAATGAACTTACAAGTTAATTGGAGGGAAATGCATAGAAACTAATGATGGCTTTTCTTTATGCTTGTATCTTTAAAGGTTTCCCTCAGTCTGGCAGCCTCATGGTTATACCCGGACAAGACCTTAGGGACCATCGGCTCTGACCATTGCCATCTTCATAGTTAGAATAAGGAGGAAGCTGGGTGTCATCTGACCTCCAGCCTCAGTCTTGGGAGTGCAGATTGCAAGCAGTTTCTGGGCTAAGCATCTATAGAGAAAGTCAGTCCAGAGGAGAGGGGCAGGCTCTTAAAAGTGAAACTGTAAAAATATAAAGAGAACAAATTTCTGGGAGGAAGACAATGGGGAGTTTATGTTGGAATTTCATCTTTCTTTGGTTCTATTTTAAGTCCTGCTCTGTCTTCCTCCCTCCCCACCCTACGCCAGAGAAGGCCACCATTTGACCATCCCACGCATACTGCTGTTTAGCAGTTCTTTCTCTTCCTTCATGGGTCCTTTGTGGCTGATCTGAATAGTGGTAATACTCCAAATAGCATAAGTCTTCCTCGTTGTTCTTAGGACAATCGGGCTGTTACTGGGGGAGCTGTCTGTGGCATAGGGCAGTCAGCCTCCAGCCCAGGTGAGAGTAAGCTACATTATGAGACTTCTTGTCCAAAATACAGTCATGGAACCTGAGAAATGCAATCTAATCGACCCCCCAAACAAAGAATCTCAACAATGACCTTCACCTGATGATATTTGAAGAGTCCTCAAATTCTTGTCTTCTCTGGCTCGATGTGCCCGGGGCCACCCACCCTCCCCTGTCATGATCTCACAATCCTTCACCATGCTGACTGCCCAGCTCTAGACACTCTCTGGCTTATCAAAGTCCTTAAACCATGACACTCAGAATTGAGTTCCAGAGAAGGCAGAGTGCAATGGGACCACGTCTCCCTATTCCTGGTAGCCCTCCCCCTCTACAGGCAGCCCAAGACTACATAAACTAAATTCCATTTAGATTTTTTAGTTTTTCATCATGTCTGATTCTCTGTGACCACATCTGGGGTTTTCTTGGCAGAGATACTGGAGGGGTTTTCCATTTTCTTCTCCATCTCAATTTCCAGATGAGTAAACTGAGGCAAACACAGTGAGGTGACTTGCCCAGGACCACACAGCTAGTTAGCATCTGAGGACAGATTTGAGTCTTCATGACATCAAGCCTAGCACTCTATTTACTGCACTATCTCCCACCCTGTGCCTAAGCTATTCATACTTATTAAATATGAGGTTCTTGTCCAATGTGAGACCCAATATTTGAGGAGCTGAATCACATCTATCTTGACATCCTTGCTATTCATGAAACTGGAAGAATTCAATGAGTGGCAGTAGGAAGGAAATAATCAGAAAAAGTTATGACCAAAATAAATGATGGGGTGAGTGGGTAACAAGGGACTAGTCGGACCGGCCTCCTCAGAGTCAAGAGATACATCAAGTAGTTCCCTGGTGTGGGTCTACTAGAAGACCTGACAGAACTGACATAGAATGAGAAGTGATGGCTGGGTGTTCTCTGCATCATTGTTGGAAGGAGTGGTGGCTGCCATCCCAGACCTAGCAAGTCGGAGCAAAGACTTGTCAGGGGAGGGGACAAGCTGCCCCACCTGGCTCTGCTGAACGGTTCCATGGAGAGCAGTTAGGAATCCTATCACAGAGTGCAGTTAGCTGCATAGGACCATGTCTCACATTCTCCCACAAGGCAAACCAGCCTAGGGCTCAGATGGACTCCTCTGAAGGGAAGTCTGAGCCATCGGAGGTTTGTAGTCTGAGTGCATGGGAGGGAACTTTGCCTCAGGGAAGCTGCTGCCCACAGTCTGTGCACGGCATTTTTGGAGAGCTCCTCAAAATGCCTCCCCTGGAATGAGGCAAAGGTATGACTGGGCTGGGGTTTCATCATTCCCTCATTCTGTCTCTGCTTTTCATGTCTCAGAACTGTGCGGGAGTGCAGCCTTCTAAGAATCAGAGGCATCTGCACTAACATCATGGGACCTCCAAAAGTTAAGTCCTGATCACCAGGCTACTTCTCATGCACTGGGAGGAGAAGGACCAGGCAGTCCCTGACTCCTCCTTTCCCTATTCCCATGTTCAGAGCCAGTTGCTAAGGTGAAAATCCTTTGTCCTCTCCTATTTCCTCCCTGAACAACGTGGAAGCAAAGCTTGCCATGCTCCCCTTTTTATAACTGCTAAGAAAACATTTTAAAATGATTCTTCTTTGGAGAAGCCCTTATCAGTCTTTATCATCATGAAAGAGCTCCCTGCTCCCCTCTCTCCAATAAGCTGGAAAGGGTTCCTCCTTTGAAGTAATTAGACTGGTGAACAGACAAGGGCTAAAGTATTGGATTGACTCTAATTAGATGAAATTCAATAGAATAAATTGATGTAAAGTCTCAGCCAAGAGTAAAAATCAGCGTGGATGGGAGACACGTGGTCCGATAGCAGTTTGGGCAGAATCTGCAGGGAAGGGGCTTAACAGACTCTCAACTCAATGTGGGTCAGCGAGGTGATGAGGCAGCAGAAAGGCTACTGCAACATTAGTCTGCATTAAGAGGCTAGGCTCCAAAGCCCAGCGATGTACACCAGGAAGGGCAAGGCTGAGACAAGAGTGTGACGAGAAAGAAGACTGGCAGGAGAAGGACGACCGGCAGGAAGAGGATCACCAGCGGGGAGGAGAACCATCGGTGGGGAGAGGGCCACATGCCGAGAGCAGGTCCTGGCTGCGTCAAGTGCTTGGGGACGCTGCGCCTAGGCAAGACCCAGGGAGGATGTGATCCGTGGTCGCGGGTGTCACACAGAGAGGAGCTGCGGGACAAAGCTTTTCCCATCTGTCTGCCGTCACTGCTCTCCAAGCTCTGTGCAATCAAAGGGTCTGCTTGCTCTACCTTCCGCAGACCGTCCCCCATTTTCCCTCCATGCCCAGGTGCGCAGCGCGTTGGGCGAGGTCTCTGGCTCCCTGCCTCCCAGAGCAGGGTCTGCCTTGTACAGCTTCACTCCACTCCCGACCACTCTCCTGCCCCGCCCCCGCCAGGTTGGGGCTTTTTTCCTTGGATTCTTTGGGTATACGTTGTACCCTTCCTCTGCCTTGCGTCCCTCTCCCTGAATCCCAGAGCGTGGCCAGCTCCACTGTTGTCTTTGTGCCTGGCACACACAGAGGTGCTCAGAGGCTCAATAAATGTGTGTTAAACTAAGTTAGAGGCGCGGTTCTGGGTAGAAAAAAATTTGCAATACAGAGAAATATGTTAGAAAGACTATATTAAGGAGAGGGCTGGCAGAAAGGTGCTCACTTGGAGTCAAGGCAGAGGCGGAATGGGGGAGTCATGGGCCGGTCCAGGTTTGAAGAGAGTGTGGCTGGGGTGGGCACTTCCTAGTGATGTGCTGCTATTGGTTTAATAACGGGGCTGTCCAAAAAAGCATATGTGTGTATGTACATAAGTGTATTATGAAGTTTATTAGGTAAAGGATGTGTTGCACATAATTTATAAATAATGATAAAATATGTGATACTCTTTACTATAAATTCAACATGGCTCATTGACTCTCACAGAATATTTTGGTTGACTTTTGCCAAACTATTGCATGCATAGCAAACCTATGATCATAATTCAACCATGATATGATAAATGGACTTCCATGTCAAACTGCTCTTTCCTCAACAAATTTATCATTTTTAAATCTGATATGTAATCTATATTTAAACTATTTCTCCAACTCATGTAAATTATATTCATTAAACTGAACCATCTTTGGACAGCTGTTACAACTGTACCAAGGAGCTTTTTGTTCCACCTTATTATCTATGAAATCCCATATCATTCAAATCAATTTCAAGTTTTAAAATCTCATTTAAATGGTACAATTTTTTCATCAGCTATTATCCATGGTGAAGTCTGTTATTCATATGCCAAGAAGATGGTTCTAATAAATTGAAATAATTAAAAATGCTTCCATCATGGTTTCTGCCCAATAAAAGACCTACAAATGTGTGCTGAATTATGTTTTCTAAGCAATATATTCCTGGGAAAACATTAAATTTGTTATTTTTTTCCAATACCAATCTTATAAATTTTCCAAAGTTTTATAATATTTGATTACTTTTCACATTTTCTGAATGTAAGTTGATCTTGACTATAATGCAGTTGAAAGTAAGGAAAATTCTTCAAGAATATAAAAATCATTAATGCAAGGTCTTACAAGCAATTAATTTTGGTTGCTCTCTTTGCCAACCCAGAATAAGAAGAATGACAAAAAATGCCTATACAGTGTAGGCTTTGTGAGTCCTACAACAGCTGCTCATGAACTGCTTGCCACTTATCTTGGCCCCAGTACTTGATCCATCTCAGTAATTTCTGTTCCAAATTTTTCAGCTACATTTTCTAGCTTGGTATAATTTTCATTAGATCAAGAAACATTGTTTTATTTCAGATGTTGAATCCACCAAGTGCTAGTTGCAGTTGATCATTTAAATAAGGCTAAGTAATGGTTTTAGGAACATTTCCTGAGCACTTTGTAGCTACCCCGGACTTTCTTCCCAGCACTGTATCAGCACCATCAAAACAAAATGCAATTAAGCTTGCTTTCAAATATTAATAGAGCCACAATCATTTAAAATATACAATAATGTATTGAAGATACGCTCTGATGTGGCTGCCACCAATTCCTTGAAAGCCACAAATAATATTCCCAGTGCAGGAGCTGATTGAACTCTGTGCACTGGAGAGAATCACTGGAGATGCCTCATCCATTTTGGTAGAGATTTCATATTCATATTTCACTTTCTATCATATTCTTAAACATCTTCTTAATTTCTTTTGTGAATATTCAGCTATTCTATGCATGTAACCAATGATTCTCTGTCTTCCCCTTTTCTCTTGTAATTCTGTTGCCCCCTCAATATCAAATAAAGGCCTCTTGCTACTGCCCTTTGGAGTCACTAAACATGCATGAATACGACTGTGATTCTCTGCTGTTGCGCCTAAATGCTTAGCTGTTGAACAATCTTGCCATCCTAATTCACCTTCTTTAATTTCTCCTGTTCTGCTTATTTCAATTTCAGTAACCTGGAACTAACCCATGGTCTAGTTCCTTTTTGTACAGACATGATGGTTCTTTGGTGAATGGTCATGCATAAGATTTGAAATTTGACTCTGGTGGCTTCAGTGCTCCATGATTATTTTTATTCCCATTGTTATTTTCTGTGTCTTTCCATTGTCTTCATATTAAAACAAACAAACAAACTTTAATAGCTTACTTTTAGGGAACAGAATCTGAAAAACAATTGTGCTTAACCTTCATAAAACCCATATGCTGATCGAAGGTTAATGGAAAAAATTCTGTTGATT
This sequence comes from Bettongia penicillata ogilbyi, assembly GCA_023548195.1. Taxonomy (NCBI): domain Eukaryota; kingdom Metazoa; phylum Chordata; class Mammalia; order Diprotodontia; family Potoroidae; genus Bettongia; species Bettongia penicillata. The sequence goes on from JAJHZJ010000218.1 coordinate 1,355,577, forward strand.
TTTTTCTTTATATGATTTCAGAAATAACCAATTTTGGGCTAAAGTGCATATTCTGTTGTTCAGTTTACACCTAAAGCATCAGTGCTATTGCTATTTCTTACAAAATCTCCTCTCAAGTTCTGTAATTCTAGTGCAAACAATCGGGTCACAAAAGCAAACTACAAATAAAACGCTTGATGATGCTTCAATTCAGCAAAGAAGTTGCTTGTGTCATTGATGAGCCATGACATGAAAGTTGGCTGATATTTTCATTTATGTTAACAAGCGAGGTGAAAGCAAAATAACCAAGATGTATGGGGTAGTTTCTCTCATTCATCAGTGACGTGAGTGGTGCTTTGGCTGAACGAGATAATAATTTTTGAAAACTGAAAATGCATTCCCACCATTTAAAAAACGTTATTCATAATATAGCAGCTGTAGACATGACCTACTTTTGAATTTAATCACATTATTAATTTTTTCTTCATCACTTTCTTAAGTCTAGACCAGACCAGGAGTCATCAAACTACAAAGGATGGGCCAAATCTGAATTGTATTTCAAAATGAAAAAACAAAACAATTCTTACCTGGAGGGCAAACAAACACAGGCAGGGGTTGGATAATCTGCTGACCTGATTTAGAATACAAAACAGTAACTCAAATCTTGATTTGTATTGTTTGCTGATTTCTGTGGTGCAAGCACTCCTGGGATGGCCATTTCAAGCTACCAACATGACATCACCAAATACAGAGTTGGGAAGACATGCCCAGTAGGGAACCATTAGAGAATTTTCACCATATCGATGCAATAGAAATAACTTCCAGAACACAGATAATAGTGAAGTGTAATAAAATAATTAGGGGCTGAGGATGTGAAGAACAGTGGGGACCAGTCCCTGTCCCCAGGGAGCCTGCAGTTCACTGGGGAGACAACCTGGACATACATCAGTACATACACAAGATAAATACAAGATGATTTGTATATACAAAGTATATACACAAGATAAATACAAGACAGTAATAAGGAGACAGGAAAAAGGCTTCTTTTGGAAGCTGTTGCCTGAGCTTGATCTTGGTGGGAACTAAAGATTCTGAAAGGTGAATCTGAGAATGGACAGACTTGGGGGATCAAAGTGCTACATAGGAGAAATAAGATCACATTGAATGGATTGTGAAGCACATGAAGGGATGGAAATCATAGATTTGGGGCCAGGTTTTAAGAGCTTTGAATGCCAATAGATTTTGATCTTAGAGGTGATAGGGAGCCACTGGCCTTTACTGAGTCAGAGAGAATCCTGAACTGTGCCCTGCACTTTAGGAACATCACTTTGGCAGCTGGATGGAGTGGAGTAAGATTGGAGGTGGGAGGTCAGTTGTGAACTATGTGCTGAGTTTGACTCTACCAGCTGAAGAAGTACAGGAGCTGAAAGCACCTAGGGAAGTTTAGCAGCCTGGAGAAAAGCCCTGACCACCCAGCCCTGGGTGCAGAGTTGGAAGTGATGTCAATGGCCATTTGGTCCAATTTATAGTCTAAAGGAATTTCTACTAGATGTTCATTAAACACTTGTCCAGCCTCAACTTGAATCCCTCCATGGAATATGGTTCCCCACACCAGGGGTAGCTGGCTGTATTCTTGGGTAGCTCTTAGTTGTTAGGAAATTGTCCTGGGGTCAAGCCTAAATGTTCTCTGCAGCTTCTACCTACTGCTCCTGGTTTCACCCTTTTGGGTGTTCAAACAGAAGAAGTCTACTTTTACTCCTCCATGTTACAGCCTTCAGATATTTGAACACAGCTTTTAACTCCCCAGAATCTCCCAGCTAAGATCCCTGGTTCATTCCTTTGACCAGTCCTCACAGTTCTACTAAAATGCTACCAGTTACAAATGGCTTGCTGATCTGCCTTTGTGGAAGGAGTTTCACCCCAAGACTTCCACACCCACAGATGACATTGCAGGTTTTGACCGACACACCCTTCCTCTCCCATAAAGAAATCCATCTGCCTCTTCTTATCCTCCCTGCCCCCTCCCCCAGCAACTATAGCACCACAGAATTACTTATGCTAACAGTGCAACTTTAGTTTTCATTCTTTCTGAAAATGAAGGAGCTACTTGCTGAAGTTCACGTTAGAGGATATTTCAACATGGAAGACATGGAGGATAGGAATTGTCCCAAGTTGGTAAGGGCCTCCCTCCCATCTCTCCTGGGATGCTGGGCTACTCACACTTGTTTTGAATAGACACCTTCAAGCTGAAGCTGGAAGAGAAATAAAGGCTTTTTTAAAAGTCCAGACTATCTTCATTTCAAAGATCATTTCTGCTTTTGCCACTGAGTGCTAAAGACAGTTCTTGATTTGATAGATAAACAAACAGAACAAGAGCTGAGGGTTTCTCCTTCAAAATCCCCGCCAGCTAAAGCCAAGTCAATTACCAAGAGGAAAAAATCAAAGATCCACAAATACTTTGATATGAGGAAAAACACACCATCTAAGCAAAAGCTTCAGAATCTTCAGGGTCCTAGGGCAACTGCTGTATTATATGACTTCTAAATCAATGCAAAAATAATATATACAAATGAAAACAGTTTCCCCCAAAGGGATTGTTTCACCCTTTCTCATAGATGTATCATTATGAGCTTGTCTTAGAGGGCCAAATGCCCTATCTCATGGCTGTGGAAATTACGTACTGACTGTTCTACAACTTTCCTCCCTTCACTTCTTCTCCCCTCAATAAATGTCTGACTCTTTCTTTATGCTCTGGGAATCCAAAGTGTTCACCTTTCTGTTTTGTAATATAAAAAGAAATTGGTTAAAATGGACCCAATGCCAACAACTAATTGCTTCTGTGTGAAATAGTGTAACTCACTTAGTATTCCCTGGTGCAAGGGAAATAATAAATGACCACATTTGGAGCAGAGATTTTCAGATATTGATCTACTAAAAACCTGTGTTCAGAGATCACTTGTCACTGAGGTAATGGTTGAATTTTAGCCTCTTTAGCAGACTCTGTGGTGGATTGGGGTGAGAGAGGGAAGATGTATGGTTTAAAAACGTGCATTTTCAACTAAATCATCATCAATATGCACAAACATTTCAGTAGGCAAAGAACAGAAAAAAGGGGACTAGGAGAAACTCTGGACTTGTGTTACACTGTTTTGTAAAGAAGTATTTCATAATGATTACTAGAATTTATACAGTGCTTTAAGATTTGCAGAAACACTTAAATATCATCTCTCTTGATCTTCAAGAACAACTTTGGGAGGTGAGTGCTATTATATCCATTTTACAGATGAGAAAAGTGAGGCATAGAGAAGATAAGTGAGTAGCTTAGGGTCAGGAAACTCATAACTGTCTGAGGTTGAATTTGATCTCAGGTGTTGTGCCATGGCCAATATATCAACCAGCTGCGGTATTCTCATCCTTGTCTCCTCACCAGAAAAGAGGAAGCAGGTGTTTTATATTTGTCTATGGACCGTCAGCACCTAGAACAGCGCCTTGCACATAGTGGGTTCTTAATAAAAGTTTATTAAATAGAATGGACTTCTGCTTCCCCACCATGATGAGAGTCTTCATTCACTTTCTATTCTGCAGATTTGTCTAACAAAACTGAATTAACTTGAGAATACTGACTGGTGTGATGCCTTTAGATTTCCTGAGATTTTTCTTAGATTCAGTGGTTCCTTTTTTTATCCTTATAACTTGGGCAGTTGGTTCAGAAAATTTGGCTATCAAACTAATGTTTGAAAGGATTATTTTACCTTACCTCTTATCTTTTCTGGTTTAATGTATGAATCTTGGATTTGGATCAAAATCAGGTTTTGGGTTTTCTTGTCCAAGGAGAATATTATAAGTTTTAATTCCTTAGTTTTCATCTCCCCCTTTTTTAGTTTCATTCATTTTCTTTTAATAATAACAGCTGGCAATTCTATAGCATGTTCAGTTTTGCCAAGAGTTTTACACAGGTTATACTGTTTTATTCCCATAACAGTCCTTCTGTGATCTCGGGTAAATCTGATTGTACTACTAGATCATTCTGAAGCCAAAGTGGGGAATCTGGGGCCCCAAGGCCATATGGGCCCCTCTGACTCCTTGGGTGTGGTCTTTTGACTGAGTCCAACTTTTACAGAAAAAATCCTTTTATTAAAGGGATTTGTTACATCATTGAAACTTAGAGTGAGTTAGATATTGTTGGGGAATAAATTGAATCTGAGATGGCTTTAGGAAAGAAGGAGGTCTGAAACTTGATCTTTTATTCATTTTCAACACTAATGATTTATCTTTCATGTGCATGTTATATGCACAAGTACATATATGTGTGTATATACATCTACATGTACACCTAGTCCTCTGTGAAGCTCTTTTTTTTAAAACTTGATGATTCTGCACCTGAGCTTTCAGGAGATGTCCTGTCCCCAGGAAGAATCAATGACTACTGATTGTAAGAGCTGGTGTCCAGAATGATTCCTGTGCTAACTCCATTTCTTTCATGAGCTAGTAACCTTGCTACTTTTCCCATCATGGATTTTTCCATCAATCTCAACTATAGACAAGCAAAGATAATTGAACAGAATTATATCTGTTATGAGCTGATCTCCTAAGTACTTTGCTTTTCAATGGGGGGAAAATTCCTTATTTTACAAAATGGAATCCAGATGCCTATTATATATCAGTGAGCCACTCTTTCATACCAATGATGCTGTCAAATTATTTTCCTTTTCCTAGTTTGGATTAAGATTGATTTTTCTATTGTAATAAAATAGAAAACTTAATTTTAAGGTTCTCTGATCACATGTTATCTGTAAGAGGAACTGAACATGGTGTGTCTGCCAGAGGATGGGACCTGTCACATTCAGGCTCTTACTCTAAAGTCACAAGAAAAGCTGCACTTCCTTGCTCTGGGAACCTGCAAAGCTAGAACCCACCAAACACTTGTGTTTCCCAAGCTTTTTTCTTTAGCATCATTGGCCATTTAGTCATATATTTATATGGAACTTCTTGGGTTTCATAATACAACATGCATGATCTCCAGGCTGAGAAAATCAACCTGTTATTTCCAGCTGCAAACTTGGCACAACACAGTGTGCATCTTGAGGGGCCCTACATGCGTTCTTTTTCACCCCCACCCTCAAGTCAAAACTGGGAGCATCTTTGAAGAGGACACTGTATAGAGAACTGAAGGGTTCTGTGATGAACTTGTGTGAAGTTACCTAACTTCCATGTGGAGAAGAAACAAGTCATTAAAAACCCAATATTTTCAAGGTCAGAGATATCGAACCACAAAGGGATGTGTCAGAAGAGAACGCTTCTAGACACCTTGACCACAGGAAAAAAGGATACCTCTGTATTTTTCCCTTTGAAAGATACATATATTTGAAAAATAAAGTGCACAGAGGAAAACAGAGGTTCTGGAGGATGCAGACAGGTTTGAAAACCATGTGGGGAATTCATTTACACATTTTTTTTAAAGCACGCATTGTGGAATGGAAATTCATAGGAAATGCTCATTTGTGCTCCACTGTGTTTGGAAATGTTCTTTTCTGGTGCTTAGGTTCAGAATATTTTTTTTTTTTAAAGAAAAGCCCATTTGCTAAAAGGCAGAGCCAGGTTGTTTTGTTTTTTTAGGGTGAGTTTTCTCCCACTGTTGTCACTTGTTTAGAGAAGAGTGATTAGATGTAGTTTGTTTTTTCTCTCTCTGCAGCCACATCTTGTTTTGTGAAAATGATTTTCTTTGATGTCTTTCTTCTCTCTGTCTTGCTCAGGAAGGAGTGAAGAGGGCTCAGAGCTTCAATGCATCCAAACTCAAGCACAGACAGTCTGGTGGTCCTTCTCTTTCTGCCCCCCACCTCCCGCCCATCCCCAACACCACTAGTTCTTCACAAATCTTTCATCTCTTCCCATAACATGCATGTGCCTGGCATGCACATTCCCTCTCATTTCTACCTCTTAGAGCCTCTAGTTCTTGTCCAGGCATGGCACTGTCTCCATTCAGTATTCCCCAAGTCCCTCCCCAAAGTGTTTCTACTTATTTTTATTTCCTGATAAGTAAATGTGTGTTTTCCCTCATAGAATGTAAGCTCCTTGAGGATAACCCCATTGCCCAGTCCTGTACCTGGCACATGGAAGGTGCTCACGAAATGTTTGTTATGATTGATCCCAAGATATTCTTTGGTGTGAAAAGATGGCTCCTAGGTAGCCTGTAGGGCACTGGAAAATTCAGCCTTTATCTTTGTCTCAATCACTCTAAACCTCTGGGTGTTTATCTCTTTTCTTTCTCATGGTCCTTAATCCTATTCATGTACTTGTGTGTGCATCTTCTCTCAGACTGCAATTGGTGTGACTTACTCTTAGACTGTTTTAAAGCTAAATTTCTAATAAATAACTCTCTGAGCTCATGCTCATTTTGATAATCCATGATTTGCATGTTTACCTGTGAGTTTAAATTTCCATAATGGGATTATTGGCCATTTCCATGCCCTGCTTAATAAAATTAAAGCTCTGATTTCAAAGAAATTTTGTGACTGTCAATGATGGAGTGGCATTGGCTGAGACAAAGCTGGGGTACCATTGGCTGAGACACTGCTGGGGTATCATTGGTTGAGTCATGCCATATCCACAGCCACTGTATCCACAACCAAAAGACCCCAAATTAGCCAGATTTGTGGAATATGGATAAAAGAAGAGTGTGTGTGTCCATAGGGGGGTATTGCTAACACCAAGTACTTTAGGAAAATCTGTGGAGGCAGAGAATCACTGTCAGCTGGAAAGAATTTGGAGAAAAACTACTAACCTATTGAGGCTAAAATGTGGACTCTAGAAAGGGAATGCTGTGAAATATGCCACCAAGCTTCAAAATTCAGAACTTCTGGCAGCATTTCAATTTAGACTTTTCTAATAAGGATTAGTTTGTTTTCCCTAGCTATTAGGATTTTCGATAGTCTGCCATAATGAATGGACTAATTACAAATCATTCTTACATGTCCATAAACATCAGATCCCTACATTTATCTCATTATTCATGGATTTGTTAGCCTAGTTTGTTTCCATTAAACTCAAAAGTAATAAAATGGAATTTATTAAAAATTATCATTTGAACTTTTAAAAAAATTAAAACTGGCCTCATTCTCAATCATTCTTAATTAGTGAGATATATTTAGTATAATAAGCTACTGGGAACATGTGATGAAAGAGATAGTGAATATTCAGGAAAGGAAGCAGCCATCACACGAGTCAGCATGGCTTCAGCAAAAACAGGTCATGGTAGGTTAATCATATTTCCTTTTTATTTTTTGACATGGAAACTAAATTGATAGACTAGGAGACTACTGTACTTGAAATAAATCCAGATTTTACGTAAACATTTGTTAAAATGCTTCATTATTCTTTTGGAAATGATGGAGAGATGTGTCCTTTGATAATAGTACAATTAGAAAAAATTAGTATTATTCAAATGTCTAGACTCAAAGAGAAGTTATTAATGATCCTATAAAAACCTGGATGGAGGACTCCAATGGAGTGCCCCACATCTGGGTCTCATGCTGCTTAATATTTTTCAGTTATTTCGATAAAGGAATGGGTGACGTATTCATCACGTTTGTAGATGGCACAGAGGTGGGTGGGAAAATCCCTACACTGGATGACTGAGTCAAGATCCCAAAAGACTTCGATAGGCTGAAATATTATGCTGAATCCAATAGTATGGAACTTAGAGGAGATAAATGGAAAGCTATGAGTCCTCCAAAAAGCAACTACTCAATTATAAGATGGTGGAGGTGAACACATTATTACATAGTAATTTTTTTTTAACTGGGGTTTTAGTGAATTTGAGAGTGGACTTGCATGCCTGAGTTAGTTGGGTGTGTCCACAGTCTTGGACTGTGTTAAGAGGGGAAAGAGCTCCCAGGAATTAGGAGGTGAGAGTCTCACTGTCCTCTGTCCTGGTCAGACCCCAATATGGAGTGTTGGGTCCACTTCTGGGTGCCGTGGTTTAGGAAGGACATTGAAACCTGAAAATATCTGGAGAAAGGCAATCACAACGGTGATGGTTCTTCACATGAGAACTACTTGAGGTGACTAGACATGTTTACCCTGGACAAGAGAAGACTGAGGACAGTTATGGCAGCTCTCTTCAGGTATCAGAAGGGCTGTTGTTGGCAACAGGGATTCACCTGTTCTGTCTGGTTCACTGAACGGGGGGAGCAGGGAGGGAGGGGTCCAGCACACTTACTTACATATGTCCTCTCTGTACTTATGTGGGGACATCAGATTCCTTAGAATGTCAGTGCCCCATGGGTTGGGAAGCTCCATTCTCTGTTCTCCTCCCCTCCCCCCCAGTATCCAGCACAGTGTCTAGCATACAGTAAGCACTTAATAAGAGCTTCTCTATTGATTGATCTTATTCCAGCCCTCTCCCCCTTTTCACAGGGTCAAGCTGTTCTTCCCCTTGGGGTATGATTTTCTGTCTAGCTCTTTCCTTGTCTCTTCCATCAGGGGTATGGTCTTTTCTTTGGGGCTGGGGGAATGACAAAGGATCCAGTCGGACTCTGCCTCATGACCTTCAGCCTTCTCCCAAGACTCAGCTCAAACCCCAGCTTCTGCAAAAGGCCTTTCCTGCCCCCCCTCTCCCCAGGCCTTCCTTCGGAGATTACTTCTGCTTTAGACTGTGCGTGTCTTGTATGTTCGCAGCTGTTTGCACTTTCTGGTCAATCTATCAACATGTCAGATACAGTACCAGGCACTGGGTATATAAAAAAGAAATTAAACAGCCTCTTCCCTGAAGGGCAACATGCTATGGGGGGGGAGGCACGTATACACATATAAGTGTACAGATAAGGAAACACAAAGGTGATATGTGTGTATGGGGCGGGGCGAACGGGTGTGAAGGAAGGCTACCTATGATGAGGTTCTGAGGTGATCAGGACTCCAAAATATGGACAGTCCAGGTAGTGCTCGAACGAATTCGACTCAAGCCTTCTTAAAGCCAAAGAAAACAAAGTTTATTAGAGATTCGCCTAATTGGGTTGCCTCTTAAGGAACCTAAGTATTTGTGACGCTTGTATTCACAAGCGGGCCAGATAGAATCCCAGCTAGACAGATTCTGAGCTAGATTGAATCTGAGTGCCTTCATGGAGGCAGGATGGGACTTAAATACAGGAAAGAGTATAGGAGGGATGGGGGGTGGGGGTGGTCTGGCAGTCTAGAGTGATGGGGGAAGAAGTTCAGGAAGGGCCTCTAAGGAGGATCAAAGGCTGGCAACAACAGGAGGTAATCAACAAGCATCAGAAAAGGGGGCGCCTAGATGGGAAGCAGGTAGGGCAATCAAGAGGTAACAGACAATGGTCACAGATTTGAGTATGAAAGGCCAGATTCTGTGAGGGGATACAGGGAGAGCTCAATTTGAGTATGAAAAGTCAGTTTAAGTGAGGAGATTCCAGGGGAGCTCAAGAAAGTTCCCAGAATCTGAACCCTATCATTCCCCTCTCAAACAGATTGAACCCAAATTCTTTTGGGGTAAGGGGCAAAGGTCTCAGTTTCTGAAACTTCTTCCTGCTGGCAAGGGGTGTAGAGCTGTCCCTGCCTTGATGGGTCCTGTTCAAGGGGCCAGACTTCAGAACCTGGGTGGTGCCAGGTCCAGTGGGCTGCAGACCTAGGATTCAGACAGAGGTTGGTATACAGCATGGGCTGTCATCTGTAAGTTGATGGCTTGCACCCTGGAAAAGACAAACCTGGCAAGGAGGTTAGGCAAACACACACCAAACAGGTACAAAAGGAGTATAAAGAAAAGACAATTTCCCTGGCATAAAAGATAATTTCTCTGGAGAGAATTAAAGATGACTGTGGCAAGGCCAAAACATAGAAGGGCATGTTTGATAGGGTAGTTTTTTCCTGTCAGATATTCCCTTACTTTCCAGATTGCTCCACGGGTATGTAGAACAAGGAAAACATATTTTGAGTAAATAAAAACATCAACTGGCCTGGGGTCAGGTCCTAAGGAATGGGTTAAGATTCCCAAAGCCTGTCTTCTCCTTTCATCAACATACAGAATGAAAGGTTTTCCCAGATTGGGTAGGTCTAGTGAGGGGGTGGTGGTCAAATTAGTTTTCAGAGTCTCTGAATCAGTGCCCTGAGTAGGGTCATAAAGGGTTTAGCAATAAAACCAAAATTAGGAATCCAGAGTCTACCAAATCCAGTCATGCCTAAAAACACTCGAACTTGTTTCTTAGTGGCTGGACCAGGGATAGATAGGATTGTCCTTTTTCTCTCAGAGGTTAAGGAGAGAGAAAGGTGGGCTTGGGTTCATGGCCCAGATATTTTATGGACTGACAAGCTATCTGGACTTTGTTCCAAGAGACCCTATAGCCTCGAGTGCCTAAGAAATTAAGGGCTTCTGTGGCAGCAGCCAAAGAACCCGCCTGGGGCGGGGCTACAAATAAAATATCATGCACATATTGAATTAAGCTACTGCCTGCTAATGTCGGGTGCCTTAAATCCCTTCCCAAAGCCTGGCCAAATAAATGAGGGTTATCTTGAAAACTTTGGGGCATAACTGTTAGCTAATATGAACTTGATTCCCCATGAAAAGTACATTCAAATTCTCCATTAGGCCTTTTTGTGGGAAGGATTGCAGTGTTGCATGGACATAAACAAGGGACAAAGATTCTATACTTAAGAAATTTTTCATTTAATGGTTGTAGTCCTTCCCAGGTCTCAGGTTTAATCAGATACTGGCTGAGATGGGGGAGTACTTTAGGGTCTGAGAGGCTAACAGCAGCTGGGGTGGCAGAAGTAGCTCTCTCTGGAATTCCAGTGTCCCAAATATTTGGCCTGACTGTCTCCCACACAAGCAAACCGGGGAAGATACAGTGAACAGAGGCAAAAGGGAGATGGGAGGTTTAACTAGAGAAAATTGGCTTCCCAATTTCACCATCAGGTCCCTTCCCAACAAGGGGGCAGGGTCAGAAGAGGGCATAAGGAAGGAATGTTTAAACAACAGATCCTCAAGCAGGCTGGGGAGGGGGTATGTCTCGAGACATTCCTTAGTTTCCCCTTCAATGCCTATAACCTGAGGGGTTAAGGGATGGGTAGGGCCAGAGTGACTGGTTAAAGCAGAGAACTTAGCCATGTTAAAGTGGGTAACCTTACCTTCAGCCTTCGTTTTTGCCCAGGGCTTGACGAGAGAGGTGGAGAAAGTGGGAGCATTACCAGTACTCAGGCTTTCCCGTTGTTCCAAGTCTTGAGAAGGCTGGAGGACAGGGTACTGGGGGGTGGCTCCACCACTTTTCCGTCCTGAGGGACAATCCTTCCTCCAATGTCCCTTCTGGTCACATGGGCACGGTTCCACAGGCATTGGTTCCTGGGGCTCCCTTTGGGGGGATGCCCTGGAGGGGCACTCCTTGGACCAGTGACCCTCCTTGTGGCAATGAAAGCAGGTTTCCCCATTTCCCAGGTAACCAGCCTTCCTCCAAGGGGGTGCCCTGGAGCGGTGCTCACTGGGTCTTTTCCTGGCCAGGGCAGCAGCCAAGAATTGAGCATGCTCCCTAGCCCTGGCCCTTCTCCTTGATTCCCTTTCCTCTGCTGCAACGAAGTCTCTGTTGTTAAAGACTCCAAAGGCCATCTCTGGTAACTGGGCCTGAGGTGTTTGAGGTCCCATTGCCAATTTCTGCAGTTTCCTCCTAATACCTGGGGCAGACTGATTAATAAAATATATGCTAAGGATTGCTGCCCCTTCTATGGAGTCAGGATCCAAATTTGTATGCTTTTTAATAGCTTCTACTAGCCGGTTTTGAAAAAGGGCAGGGTTTTCCTTTTCTCCCTGAGTAATTTCCCTAATTTTTTGAAAATTTCCTTGTTTTTGAAATGCAGTTTTTAGGCCTTGTAACAGGCAAATTACCATAACGTCTCTCTTTCCCCTGACCTCACTTTTTTGATAGTCCCATCTGGGGTCACTCGTGGGAATAGCAGCTGTTCCTGGGGGGTATTTTATGGGATTATTGCTAGCCATACGATCCCCAAACTTTTGGGCATGTTCCCAAATTCTCCCTTCTCCTTAACAGTACAACAGACAGAGAAAAAAATAAGCAGATCCTTCCAAGAAAGTTCAAATTGTAGGGATATGTCCCTAAAACCTTCAGTAAAGGTAGTGGGGTCTTCCAAGTATCTCCCCAGTTTCTCTTTAATCTGGGTGAGACCCGAAAGAGAGAGTGGAACACGCATCCTGGCTGTCCCACTGGGTGGGGTAGGTACTTCTCTCAAGGGAAACAGCCCTGACCCAGTGGGGACTGGGGCTTATGGAGGAAGATAGGAAGTCCCACTTCTTGTGAGGGAGGGGCTGGGGAATGCCTGCTGAACTGGATTAGGCTGCAGGGCAGGGGATCTGGCTGGCAAGGGGAAAGATCCGCTGGTACCTGAGGAAGAGTAGGGATCAAAGCGGGAGATGCCCTAGAGAGTGCCACGGGAGCAGGGACTAAGGCCCCGAGTGAATGTTTCCCAAGCAGGAGGGGCTGCAGAGGGAGGCACCCCAGCAAGGCCCATAGTTGGGGACTGAGGGTAGAGTCCCCCAAGGAGGGGTGGGTTACAGGCAGTGAGACTGTAGAGACTGCCGTGGGGGTGGGACCTGAGGTCTGAGTGAATGTTGTCCCAGTGAGAGGGGCTGCAGAGGGAGGCACCTCAGCAAGCCCCGAGGCTGGAAACTGAGCGGGAGGGGGGGGGGGGGGGTAGGGGGGTGGGGGGAGTGGGGGGGTAGGTGTGGGTGGGGGTGGAGGGGGTTGGGAACGGAGATAGGGGAGGAAGTGAGGCCAAGACCCTAGGAGCCATAAACAGGGGGTCATCCAAAACATCCAGTTCACCCCCATTTCCCTTTTGTGGGACAGCTCTAGCTACAAGCATCTTACAATCTGTTCTGAGAATGGGGTCCTGAGAGAGTTTGACAAAGGCTCTTATGTAAGGTGTTTCTATCCATTTTCCCTTTTGGAGGCAATATAATTGTAATTGTAAAAGAATATTACATTGTAAGGTCCCAAATATGGGCCACGCTTCGCTGTCCTCCAGGTGATACTGAGGCCAAAGTGTGTTGCAAAAGAATATCAACTTTTTCTTTTTAAGGTCTTTAAAGAAGTTAAATTTTTTCCAATTTTATTAAAGGCAACCAAGAGGCAAATTCCTTGGGATTGATGAATTTTTGACTCATTTTTTTTTTCCTGTGGGGCTGGAAGTCCTCCCCCCTCCTAAAAGGAGGACGTGCAAGTAAACTTTGAAAGAAAAAAAAACAAAACAAGAGGACAAAAATAACCACGTTTTCCCTGATTTCCTTGTGTCCAGGAAATCCAGAGAATTGGGCACCCACTTAACTGACGTTTCCCTAACCTTCTAGCACCCAGAAAGTTCAGACAATTGTGCTTTGGAGGGTATGCCCAGGTCCACGGCCTCAAACACGGCCTCTGGACGGACAATCTGAGTCTCTAACTCTCTAGCACCCAGAAAGTTCAGAGACTCTGCCTGATACTGGGACCTGAAGCCAGGTCCGAAAATCTGCTTCCAAGGTACTTGGAGAGCAAGTAGGGAATAGAGAGAGGGGGAGGCTTACATACCTTCCAGTTGGAGCAGAAGAACTTGAGATTAGCAGCTTATCTGGATCAGGGAACCAAAAATGATGAGGTTGCGAGGTGATCGGGACTCCAAAATATGGACAGTCCGGGGTTGTGCTCGAATGAATTCGACTCAAGCCTTCTTAAGCCAAAGAAGACAAAGTTTATTAAGGATTCGCCTAATTGGGCTGCCTCTTAAGGAGCCTAAGCATTTGTAACATTTGTATTCACAAGTGGGCCAGATAGAATCCGAGCTAGACAGAGTCTGAGCTAGATTGAATCTGAGCGCCTTCATGGAGGCAAGGTGGGACTTAAATATAGGAAAGAGTATAGGAGGGATGGGGGGTGGGAGTGGGGGTGGTCTGGCAGTCTAGAGTGATGGGGGAAGAAGTTCAGGAAGGGCCTCCAAGGAGGATCAAAGGCTGGCAACAACTGGAGATCAACAACAGACATCAGACAAGGGGGTGCCTAGATGGGAAGCAGGTAGGGCAATCAAGAGATAACCGACCATGGTCACAGATTTGAGTATGAAAGGCCAGATTCTGTGAGGGGATACAGGGAGAGCTCAATTTGAGTATGAAAAGTCAGTTTAAGTGAGGAGATTCCAGGGGAACTCAAGGAAGTTCCCAGAGTCTGAACCCCATCACCTAGATGTGGGGACTTGGCAATGTTTAGGGGAAGGGGCAAGCCAGACTCACTGGTCATCCTTCACAACAGTAACAAGCACCTTTGGCCATCATATGCGGCCACCTTTGTGGCTGTCTTCATATCAATAATCCGAAGATGACTGAATAAAGTTCCAATTAAGGAAACTGTCCCTCCTCCTGATGGTAGGTTAGCATACATCCATGTATGAGAGGCATCAATAGAGCTCTGGCCCTGGATCTGGGAAGACCTGAGTTCAATTATGGCCTCAGACACTTGACACTTGCTAGCTGTGTGACTCTGGGAAAGTCAATTAACCCCTATTGCTTCCCCCCGCCCAAAATACATGAGAGTCATGTTGGAGGATAACCACACTGTGAGAAAAAGATAACAAACATTGACATGAGACTGTCACCACTGCCCAAGGAGCTTGTCTGGTGTTGGTGAGTGAGCATTATTACATGCCTACTCTGAGCCAAACACTGGGAAAAGAAAGGTAAAATCATTGTCCCTGACTTCAAGGATCTTGTCTTCTAATGGGAGAGATAATTGTCTCTCATACAAATATATATGTGCAAATATTTGTACATATACACACAATTCAAAGGGAAGGTAGGAGGAAGGCATTAACTGAGTGTGTGTGAGTGCGAGTGTGTGTGTGTCTGTAAACAGGAATGTCCTCCCCTCTAGGAATGATGGAACTCCATGTAGATTAATCACCCAACAAGGAGACCAGGAGGACCTGAGCGATGCCTGGGGCAGCAGATCCTCTCCTTACCAAGTACGGAGTGGTAGCATTCAAGGCCCACACCAGGGTTGACTATAAGATTTTTTTTTTTTTACAAAACCACAGAGAGGAAGAAGAAGAGAAGGAGAAAGAGCTTGGGTTCTTCATAAATGCCAGAAGCAATGAAAGAAAAAACAACAGCAACCCAGAGAGCTTCATGAGAGACTTCGCTGAGTTGATTGGAAGGACAAAGATTGACAAAGGATGATGCTTTGTGGAGAATCCTGTCTCAAACACTGTTCTCCATCAGTCCCAGCTGGACCTCTGGACTCTGTCCTCCCAGCCTCTATTGCAAGAAGGGGAGGTGTCAGGGCACAGGACTCACTTGAGTTGTGTCCAAAGGAGATAGGAGCTGGAGGCCCTGGGGGCATGATGCCCCACTGTGGGCTGGCTGGTGGGCAGCTGGGAATTTGGGATGCCTGCTTTATTATTATTTTCTGGTGTGGGGACTCCTGGTCTGAAAATGTCCTCCTTTGGTGAAGAGTAAAACCCCCTCTGCCTATCCTGTATAAGTCATCTGTTATGTAGAGTCTTAGAGAATTGCCAGAGGTCAGGGGAACCCTTGGAGGTTAAGTGACCTGCCCAAGGTCATGCAGTCGGGATACATCAGGAGTAGGACTTGGGTTCAAGTCTTCCACTTTCCAAGGCTTTCTCTCTTTTATTCATGACATCTCCTTTGCTTCCCTCATTTTTTTTCCCTAGTAAAACAAAGCAGTATTTTTGAATTGTTTGAAGTAATTTATTTTAATTTACTTAGAAACTAAGGAAAATGAGAAAAAAAATTGTTTAGTTTTATAGCTCATAATAAGGAGCTATATAATTTTATATACAAAAATACATACATACATTTATATATATACATAATAAGGAATGCTGGTTGAATGGGAAGCTGAGCTAAGCTTCAAACAGACCTCCAGCTGCCTCAATGAGCCGTGTCCACTGCAGACTGCCATCTACTCACTCAAGCAAAGAACTGATAAGGGAGAAGCAAGAGGGACCTTGTTGAGGGACAGCTAGAGGATGCCATAGCACGCAGAGCTCTGGGCCTGGAGTTAGGAGGACCTTAGTTCAAATCTGGCCTCAGACAATTATCAGCTGCATGACCCTGGGCAGATCATTCACTCATGATTGCTGAGAAAAACAGAGATAGAGATAGATAGATAGATAGATAGATAGATAGAGACAGATAGACAGACAGACAGACATGCACACACACACACACATACACATGCTCACAGACCTTGTTGAACCAAGATGCAGAAGAGGAAATCATAAGGATGTTCTTTCTTCTTCCCTTCATGCTTGGAAACATACACAAGGGAGATGTGGGACTTTCACCAAGTGAGCTGGCAAGTCTACTCTTGCTCAAGGCAGAAAAAAAGGACTCCAAACACTAGGAAGAAGCTTTTGAAACGAAAACTCATTGGGAAATGAGTTTTGGGAAAAACTGAACTATAGTATGTCAGAAACTAGGTATAGACCAACATCCCCCACCATATACCAAGATATGATTTACACATAAAGGATGATGCCATAAGCAAAGTAAAAGGGCGTGGAATAGTTTATCTGTCAAATTTATGGGTAAAAGGAATAACTGAGGACCAAAGAAGACACAGAGAGCATTACAAAATATAAAATAGATCATTTTGATTATGTAAAATTATATAACATATATAATATATATTTTGCATAAACAAAACCAATACAATCAAAATGATAAGGAAAGCAGAAAACTAGGGAAAATCTTCACAAAATTATCTTTGATAAATATCTTATTTTTCAAATATAGAGTGCTGAGCCAAATTTATAAAACTACAAGTCATTTCCAATTGATAGTCTAAGGATATGACGTTTTCAGACAAAGAGATCAAAGCTATTTATAGTCATATGGAAAAACATACTCTAAATCACTACTGATTAAAGAAATGTGCATTAAAACAATTCTGTTTTATTTATATCAGTTGCTAATTTGACAAGAAATGAAAATATTGAATGTTGGGGGAGTGTGGGAAAACTGGGAAACTAATGCAGCATTGGTGGAGTTGTGAACTGATCCATTCTGGAAAGCAATTTGGAACTCTCTCCAAAGGGCTATAAAACTGTGCATACCCTTTGATCTAGCAAGATCACTGGTAGGTCTGTATCTATCACAAAGACATCCAAAAAAAGGGAAGTATTTGTACAAAAGATTTATATTTGCTCTTTTTGTAGTGGCTAAGAATTGGAAACTGGGGGGATGTTCACCAATTGGGAAATAGCTGAACAAGATCTGGCATATGATTGTGATGGAATATTATTGTGCTATAAGAAATGATAAGCTCCTGCTTGACAAATGACAAGCTCCACCTTTCCGGATTTCAGAAAAGCCTGGACAGAATTACCTGAACTGATGCATAGTGAAGTGAACAGAAGCAGGAGAGAATGTTGTACATAGTAACAAATATTGTGTGATGTGGAGGTCTTAGTTATTCTTAGCAGGGCAATGATCCAAGACAATCCCAGAAGACTAATGTTGAAACATATGATCTGCCTCCAGAGAAAGAACTGATATTGACTGAATACAGACCGAAGCAGGCTATTTTTCACTCTCATTTTTTCTTTTATTCAAGTATTCTTGTACAAAATTACTAATATGGAAATGTTTTACATGATTGTACATGTATAACTTATATCTGCTTACCATCTCAGAGAGGGGAGAGAGGAGGTAGGGATAAAATTTGGAACTCAAAATTTTAAATAAAAATGTTAAAAAAATTGAAAAGAAAAAAACCCCTAGGAAGGAGTCAAGCTGTTGTGAGACCTGATCACTAATCTGATTAAAAAGCTCTAGCAAATCAACAATTGTAAGTCACTCTTGACTTTGGGCCCAGGAGCAAAAAGGTGCCAGGTGACCATCACCATGACTAGGAGTCCTGAGCATGATGCCTGTTTGACGTGAGGCTAATTTAAAAAAAAATCAGAGTCACAAGCTTCTTCTGAGTTGGGACAATGAACAAGGATCAGGAAACACAAGAAAGGAGGAAACTCTGAATGAGAAGAATATGTTAAAGGTCAACAAACAGGAATTACTCAACCATATATGGAAGACAAAACAAGGTAAGGCTGGAGAGACCTGGAGGGATAAAGATCCTGGAGTGATAATGGAGAGATAGGAGACAGTTGACTGAGGACCTCAAATACCAACTTGAATTTACATGGGATTTGTTAATAAGCAGCATGGGGTGCGATAGTGGATAGAGAGCTGGCCTTGAAGCCAGAAACACCTGGGTTCATGATCCACCTCTGACTCTTAGTAGTTTCATGATGTAGGAAACTCTAGGACTATAGATTGTTCCCCATTATGACTTCCAGACTCTCCCTTCACCACCATTGACCAGTAAGCTCTCTCCTTTTTGGGGGTTCACTTAATCCATATTCATCATCCAGTCAAGATTTGGGTAATTTATCTATGGAGCTCTTGGACACACCTTCCTCCCTCAAGGAGCTCAGTTCCTGGCTCATGAGCATTTTCTCCTCTCCAACCGCTGCCCACACATATGCTCCAGCACGGATATTGATGTTCCCCAAGCACCCTGAATTTCTCATTCCTCACCTTGCCCACTTCCCATGATCTCTTGCTCTGCCACACCTCAGTCACACAGAGAGAGACGGCCATCCCCTTGAGTGAGGCCATCACCCATGGGCACCAGTGCTCCACTTCTATGTATGTTTTCATGATGCTCCTGCATCTGATTATAATCAGTTGTCATTTCACCTTTGCCTCTGTCTTGTCAACTCAACCCTTTTCTTCCTCCTCAGCATGATTCCTACAGTTGGGGGTGGAGAGGGAGAGCCCTGCATGAAGATCCAACGAGAGAGAGGTAATGACCAGGCAGGTGGGAGGGCTGGGAGAGAGCAGTATCAGGAAAACTCGAATGGGTGTCAAGAAGGGAGCAGTCCACAGTTAGTCTGTTAGTTTGTCAGCAAACACTAAGTGCCACCACTGTGCTAAATGCAAAGAAGGCAGATAGAGGCAAAGAGTGTCTCCCTTCAAGGAGGTTACATTGTAATGGACCAGTCCCACAGGCCGCAGTAAAGTCAAGAAGGATGAGGATTAGTGAAGAGTCATAAGACTTGGCAATTAAGAGACCACTGGCAAATTTGGAGAGAACAGTCTTAGCTGAGTTGAGGTCAGAGTCAGATTCCAGATGGTTTAGAAAAGTTAGAAGAGAGAGGGAAGAGATAAGTACAGATCTCCTATGAAGGGAGGAGAAAGACATAAAAAATAAAATAAGTAAAAATTTAACAATAAAAGTAGGGAGAGCTTTTGAAGGAGAAGAGACCCTCGTGGAGGTCATACAAATCAGATTTCTTGATCAAGACTTGTGGTTTCTCTGGTGTGGGGAACTTCTGGTGTGGATCACCACTTCTTTTTTTAAGACTTAAGTCTATTTCCTTTTAGTTTTTAACATTCATGTCCACAAAATTTTGAGTTCCAAATTTTCTCCCCATCTTTCCCCTGCCCCCCAGCCCAAGATGGCATACATTCTGATTGCCCCTTCCCCCAGTTTGCCTTCCCCTCTACCAGTCCCCCCTCTTATCCTCTTCCCCTTTAGTTTCTTGAAAGTGAAAGTAGATTTCTATACTCCACTGCCTGTATATTTTATTTCCCAGTTGTACTTAAAAACAACTTTTTAATATTTGTTTTTAAAACTTTGAGTTCCAAATTCTCTCCCTTCTTTCCTCCCCACCCACTCCCATTGAGAAATCAAGCAATTCAATATATGTTATACATGTGTAGTTATGCAAAACACTTCCATAATAGTCATGTTGTGAAAGACTAATTACATTCCCTCCATCTTATCCCAGCTCCCAATTATTCCATTTTCTCATTTGACCCTATCCCTTTTCTAAAGTGTTTGCTTCAGACTAGCCTACTCCTTCCCACAATGTGCCCTCTCTTCTATCACACCCCTCCCTTATCCTATTCCTCCCTACTTTTCTGTAGGGTGAGATACCCAATTGAGTGTGCATGTTATTCCTTCCTTAAGACAAATCCGATGAGAATAAGGTTCACTCATTCCCTTTCACTTCCCCTCCTTCCCCCTGCATTGTAGAACCTTTGTTTTTTATGTGAGATAATTTACCCCATTCTATCTCTCCCTTTCTCCTCTCAATATATTCTTCTCTCACCCCTTATTTTTTTTAGATATCATCCCTTCATATTTAACTCACCCTGTGCCCTCTATGCATATATGTATCTATGTGCCAATCTATGTATCTATCTATATATCTATGTATCTATGTATCTATCATTTATTTATCTCCTCCAAACTACCCTAATACTGAGAAAGGTCTCTGAGTTACAAATATTATCTTTCCATGTAGGAATGTAAACAGTTCAACTTTAATATCTCTTATTTTTTCTCTTTCCTGTTTACCTTTTCATGCTTCCCTTGATTCTTGTATTTGAAAGTCAGATTTTCTATTCAGCTCTGGACTTTTCAATAAGAATGTTGGGAGGGGGCGGAGCCAAGATGGCGGAGTAGAAGCACGCACATTCACGAGCTCCGAGCCCACAACCCATGGAATTGAGGTAAACGGAGATCCCCATAAATTCTGAATCTCTGCAGGGGGTGCACAAACATAGGGGAAGAGATTTCCGTTCCACTGAACCCTGGAGAGCCGTCCCTGGGGTCCATCGCACCCTAGAAAGCGGACCCCACCCCCACCCCTGGCCGCGACCCAGAGAAGCTGACCCGAGCAGACTTCTGAGAGGAAAGCTCCGGGAGAAGCTCCGGCAGCCGGGAAAGTCCCTCTGCCCACAGAAGCTAAAGGTCAGTAAGAAGCCTGCGCTAGGGGAGGGGAGCGGGCCCCCTCGGGAGGAAGCGGCGGCGGCAGAGACGGGGCAGGAAGCGGCGGAGGCAGAGACGGGGGCAGGAAGCGGCGGAGGCAGAGGCGTGGGCGGGCGGCTGAGGCGGGCAACGGCCCGGGACTCAGGAATCCCCCAGCAGCAGGTTGGATCTTCAATACTGAAGGTCTTTCCAACCTGAGGGAGCCGAGCAGGGGAGACGGCCCTGCCCCCACCCTGCCCTACTGCTGAACGCCTCTGAATAAAACCCCAAGGGAGCTGAGCACAGCAGGCGGGGCCCCCCACCCCGCCCCCACACGCTCCGTTCCTGAAAGTCTCTTCAGAAAGCCCCTGAGGGCCCAACTTAGGAGGCGGCCCTGCCCCCACCCTGCGTCAGATCTAAAGCTTGCCGCGGGGAAAGCGCATTTGAATCTCAGAGGCCAAGGACTAGCTGGGCGGATCCAGGCGGAGGTGGAAAGGAATCTCAGAAGTCAAGTAACTGGCTGGGGAAAATGCCTAGAAAGGGGAAGAAAAATAAGACTTTAGAGAGTTTTTTCCAACAAATGCAAATGATCCCGACCTTCGGATCTGATGGGGAGGATGAGGACGTATTTTTCCCATCAGGGAAAGATGTGGAGGGCGGGGGCCTCAGTACCCCAGACACCCCAGGGGGGGTGTTGGGTGGGCTCAGGCCTTGGAAGAGCTTAAAAAGGATTTTGAAAAGCAAGTTAGACAGGTGGAGGAAAAACTGGGAAGAGAAATGACAAAGATGCAAGAAGAGTATGAAAAAAAGGTCAATATCTTGGTAAAGGAGTCCCAAAAAAATGCTGAGGAAATTAACACCTTGAAAAATAGGCTCACTCAATTGGCAAAAGAGGTTCAAAAAGCCAATGAGGAGAAGAATGCATTCAAAAGCAGAATGAGCCAAATGGAAAAAGAGGCTCAAAAGCTCACTGAATTTAATAGTTCTCTCAAAATTAGAATGGAACAGATGGAGTCTAATGACTTTATGAGAAACCAAGAAATCACCAAACAAAACCAAAAGAACGATAAAATGGAAGAGAATGTGAAATATCTCATGGGAAAAACAACTGACCTGGAAAATAGATCAAGGAGAGACAACTTAAAAATTATGGGACTACCTGAAAGCCATGATCAAAAAAAGAGCCTAGACATCGTCTTGCATGAAATTATCAAGGAAAACTGCCCTGACATTCTAGGACCAGAGGGCAAAATAAGTATTGAAAGAATCCATCGATCACCACCTGAAAGAGATCCAAAAAGAGAAACTCCTAGGAACATTGTGGCCAAATTCCAGAACTCCCAGCTCAAGGAAAAAATCTTGCAAGCAGCCAGAAACAAACAATTCCAGTACTGTGGAAATACAATCAGGATAACCCAAGATCTAGCAGCTTCTACATTAAGGGATCGAAGGGCATGGAATAGGATATTCCAGAAGGCAAAGGAACTAGGACTGAAACCAAGAATCACCTACCCAGCTAAACTGAGTATAATACTTCAAGGGAAAATATGGTCTTTCAATGAAACAGAGGACTTTCAATCATTCTTAATGAAAAGACCAGAGCTGAAAAGAAAATTTGACTTTCAAACACAAGAATGAGAGGAAGCATGCAAAAGTAAACAGCAAGGAGAAGTATTAAGGGACTTACCAGAAATGAACTGTTTGCATTCATACAGGGAAGGACAATATTTCTAACTCTTAAAACTTTTCAGTATCTGGGTGGTTGGTGGGACCACACATACACATGTACACGCATGTACACACATACACACATGCATTCACATGCAGAGACAGAGAGCACAGATTGAACTGAATAGGATGGGACCATACCTTAAAAGAAATTAAGGTAAATGGTGAGAGAGAAATGTAGTGAGAGGAAAGAGGGGGAAATGGAAGGGGGGTAACTATATGTCATATAAGAGGCAAGTAGGAGATGTTTTTAGTGGAGGGAAAAAGAGGAGAGCTGAGGGAAAAAAACAAACAAACAAACAAACAAACAAACAAAAGTTTACCCTCATCACATTTGACTAAACGAAGGAGTGAAATGCACACTCATTTTGGTATGAAAACCTATCTTACAGTATAAGAAAGCGGGGGAGAAGGAGATATTGGGGGGGGGATGATGGAAGGGAGGGCAAAGGGAGGAGGGAGTAATTGTAAGTCAACACTTGGGGAGGGACAGGATCAAAGGACAGAAGAGAAACAATGAGGGGCAGGTTAGGAGGGATGGCAATTCAGTTAGTCTTACACAACACGACTATCAGGAAGGTCATTTGCAAAGCTACACAGATATGGCCTATAATGAATTGTCTGCCGTACCAAAGGGAATGGGTGGGGAGGGAGGGATGGGGAGAATTTGGAACTCAAAGTTTTAGGAACAATTGTTTAGTATTGTTGTTGCAACTAGGAAAGAAGACATACAGTTAATGAGGAATAGAAAGTCATCTGGACCTACAGGAGAAAAGAGAAGATGGAGACAAGGGAAGGGAGGGATGACAGAAGAGAGGACAGATTGGAGATAGGGAAAATTAGATTGCTTGGGGTTTTGGGGTGGGGGGAGGGGAGAAAAGGGGAGAAAATTTGGAACCCAAAAATTTGTGAAAATGAATGTAAAAAGCTAAATAAATAAATAAAAAAAAAAAAAAAAAAAAAGAATGTTGGGAAGTCCTCTATTTCATTGAATATGTATCTTTTTCCCTGAAGGATTATACTCAGTTTTGCTGAGTAGGTGACTCATAGCTTTAATCCTAGCTTCTCTGACCTTTGGAATATCATATTCCAAGACCTTCGATCCCTTAATATAGAAACTGTTAGATCTTGTGTTATCCTGATTGTATTTCCACAGTACTCAAATTATTTCTTTCTGGTTGCTTGCAATATTTTCTCCTTGACCTAGGAACTCTGGAATTTAACCACAATATTCCTAAGAGTTTTTAGGAACTCTTTTCAGAGGCAATTGGTGGATTCTTTCAATTTCTATTTTACCCACTGGTTCTAGAATATCAGGGCAGTTTTTCTTGATAATTTCTTGAAACATGATGTTTAGCCTCTGGTTTTTTTAATGATGACTTTCAGATAGTCTAATAATTTTTAAAATATCTCTCCTGAATTTATTTTACAGTAAGTGGTTTTCCCAATGAGATATTCCACATTGTCTTCTATTTTTTAATTCTTTTGGTTCTGTTTTATAATTTCTTGATTTTTCATAAGGTCATTAACTTCCATTTGCTCCATTCTCATTTTGAAGGAATTATTTTCTACAGTGAGCTTTTCGATGTTCTTTTCCATTTGACCAATTCTGTTTTTTTAAGGCATTCTTCTCCTTGTTGCCTTTTTGGATCTCTTTTGCCATTTGGGTTAGTCTATTTTCAAGGTGCTATTTTCTTCAGCATTTTTGGGGTCTCTTTTAGCAAGCTGTTGACTTGCTTTTCATGATTTTCTTGCATCACTCTCATTTCTCTTCCCAATTTTTCCTCTACTTTTCTTACTTGATTTTCAAAATCCTTTTTGAGCTCCTCCATGGTATAAGACCATTTCATATTCATCTTGGAGGCTTTTGATGCAGGAGCTTTGTCTCTGCTGTCCTCCTCTGGTTGTATGCCCTTATCTTTCTTGTCGCTAAAGTAAGATTCTATAGTCTGAGTTCTTTTATGATGTTTACTCATCTTCTCAGGAAACACTTGACTTAACTCTTTATCAAGGTAGGACTCTGCTTCCAGTGGGGGTGGGGGTGGAGTGGGATGGGAGTGGGTATACCATTCCAGGCTTCAGGAATTTTATATCAGCTGCTTGATCCCCCACTGCCTGTGGGCCCAGAACTCCAAAAGCAGCCTCTGCTGCTCCTGTTGCTGCTGCTACCCCAGCCATGTAATGAGAGTTAAAGACCTTTTCCCCATTTAAGGGAAGCTTGATTAGGGGAAGCTTGTTTTGTAGGAAGGCCCATACCTTTTGTTAATTGTTAATGAGGCACTGAGTCAGAGGGTCATGATGCCCTCCACCTCTGAAGAGTGTATATATACTCTGAGGTGAGGTTTTCCTTTGGGGGCTTACTCTTTGGAAGAAGGTTCATGCGATATGATCAGATGAGACTCTAGGTAGCCACTAAGGAACACCCCCTCCCCCCCCTTGAAAACCCAGATGTTGGTGCTTCCCTTTCTGGTAACTATGTATGTATGTAATGATCAGACAATTTGAGCTGTCTGTTGATCTTTAATGTATGTATTGCTTATAGTCCAGTAGTTGGAAGCCCTGTCTTTTGGTCTTTATTTCTCTACATGTATTTTCTCTGTTGGTATATGTGATTAAAAAGATTGTTGATCTCCAAAAGTTGCTTTCCTTTTACAGAAGCAGATCTAAGAACCTGTGTTAGTAGGACATCCTGGATGTGTCAAGGGGCTTGGGGCTACAGGCCTCCACCCCCACCAGCCTGGTGCTAGGGGTAGACAGGCCAGACCACAAATTCCTCTTTCACCCAGGTCCCACAGAGCTTTCCCACCAACCTTTTTGGCATTTGTGTGTTGAGAAGTTAGCAAACTGCCACAGCTTCCAATGATTCAGTTCTCTGAGACCTTCTCTGGCTGGTCTGTGCTGGTGCAGCCCACTCCTGACTAAGCTCCACTCCCTGCCCAGTGTGAAGACTCTTCTTGTCAACTTTCCTGGTTGTCTTGGGCTGGGGATTTGTTTCACCTTGTCATTTTATAGGCTCTGTAGCTCTAGAATTTGTTTAGAGTCATTTTTCACAAGTATTTGGAGGGCTTTGGGGAAAGCTCCAGAAGTCCCTGCTTTATTCTGCCATCTTGGACACATCACCTCTACTACAGTTTGAAATTGTTGCCTGGGGTACCAGAGACTCAGTGATAACCAGCAACATCACTCAAACCTAATTCTAGCTCATAGACTGTCCTGCCTCTCTGCTTCAAAACCAACCTGAACCAAACTAAAACCAGAACCATCCTCAGGGCCATGAAGTCTTTATTTGAGCCAGAAGTCTGTCTGATGAGAACAACTTTCTTCAGACATCATTAGGAGACTCTTGGGGAAAACAGCAGCTGCTGCCTAGTGTGCTAGCTCTGTCTGCTTCAATGTAGACTCAGTTTTAATTTTATGATATAACCCTGGCTGTCCTTGTTTATTCATAATTCTGCTTATTTTCCCTTTCAGGTAAAAGGCAAGTGGAAAGAGCCCTGAATATGAAGCTGGGGCATCTGTTCTGCTATGATTTCTAGGGTGTGTGACCTTGGAGAAGACATTTCCCCTCTCTAGGCCTCAGTTTCCTCATCTGTAAAATGAGAGACTTGGACCAGATGATCTCTAAAATCAAAGATCTGTGATGAAGACCTCTTCTCTTGATTTCTTCCTGTACTGAGAACACAGTCACAGTGGTCACTAGATAATAACTCCTTTGCTGTCCTTAGAGAAAGCAGCTTGTCAGAAGATTCAAGTTTCCACTCATTCAGCCTCAGGCAAATAGAGTAACCTCAGTCTGTTTTGCACATGGGGTACAGTGAAGACCTCTGGTCTAAAAGCTACTCCTTAAAAGTGGGAAGTTCTAGCCTGAAATCTCTTATCCTAGGTACACTGAAGCTTGTGGATCTCTGAAACACAGGAGATATGAACTAGGCCAATCAGGTATCTGCACCAAGATCAGCACCAGTAAGTGAGCCCTGGGAATGGAGAATGGGGTGGGGCATCAGAATGCCTAGGGGCGAGCCAAGTGAAACAGGGTGGAAATGGGCAAGTCAGAGCTGCTGCAACAGTCAGCAATGGGGTCAGGCTCATCCCTAGTTGGGGTAGTTCTAGCCTAGGCAATGGAGGGAGAACTAGCCTTAAAAATATAGATTTGGGTAGGGTGAGAGTATTGCTTTGATGCAAAGGTTTGCCAAAGCATCGTGATGATGAGCATGAATTCTTGCTTTTGAAAAAGTACTGATCAAAAAAAGACATTTACTCCAAAAAGCTCCTAGGAAAGAGGCCTCAGACATCTTAGACCTTCTCCCCAACCTACTCCAGATACAGCAACAAGCCAGTCCTGGGCATGCATCTGGGAGAATCAATCATGGGCACCCAAAAGGGAGATCCAGCCACAGACTGAGAAGTTTCCCAACATGGCGCCAGCATCCATTACCCAACTCCTGCTTCCCACCTGCTCTCTGACCCTCAGGCTTCTCACTGTTGCCTGGTTCCTGATCCGTCTGTCCCCAAATTTTGCTTACCACCCATGGTTAGGACTCCTTGATCTATTTCTACTTTGACTCTTCTCAATTTCTGGTCTGAATCTTGATCTGGGTCACATGGCAGCTGGTGATAGGGTCACTGAACAAATTCCCAAGAAGCCTTTTATTACTTTCCTGATGAGAGAGAAGGATTTTGAGGCCATTCGAATGGCCGGATAATTAGGGGCCTCACACTCACCCAAGAGCACATAGTAGGCCTTATAGATATGCTTATTCCATGAGAGTATAGACTCTCTGAGGGCAGGTTCTGTTGTTTGCTTTTGTCCTTGTATCCCCAGCAGTGCTTGGCATACAGTAGGTACTTAATAAATGCTTGTCACGTTGTCCAAATTCTTGCTGTGTGAGGCCAGCCCCTACCTAGATTTTTCTAAGTCTGCTGGATCTGCCTATGCTTGTCTCCACTGCAACATCCACCTTGAAAACGTAGTGAGCATAGGTGCAGTGCAGAGGGACCAGGTGTTTACAGATGAGGAGAGTGAGGCCCGAGAGTCTCAGTGCTTTTCTTGTGATCACAGCCAGAGAGTGATGGCGCTGAGCAGGGCTCTCTGCTTGACACCAAGGCCTGTGTTCTTTCTACTTTGCTGCCGAGGAGTCAAACCCATCCAGCCCAATTTTTGTGCATGTATTTCAGAGGCTGCATTATTCATCTCCTCCGTGGGCGAGGTATTTTGTGAGGATGTCACTTCAGTTACTTACGTTGCATTTTACCTCTCTGTTCTTACTGTGCCTTTCACTGAAGACTATTTTATGAACCCCAATTCTCATGCTGTTCTCTGCTGTGGATGAGAATCATTCTGCCTGTGGAAGAGTTTAGTTAGGGAACCAGTACCCTCAGAGAAAGTTTTCTTTTTCCTGGAAACCCCTCACACAAGATGGGGTGCCTGAAGCATCTGTATACAAAATGAGTGGAGAGAGCTGGCAGACACATGAGCTCCCTGAGGCCAGGAGGAGCCAGCTTTGAGGCCAGTGGCTTAATAATGAAACCAAGAGAGATTTTTAAATCACCAGGTTAGTCACTTCTTCCAAACAAATAAGCAAGCAAAGAAACAGAAACACACAAGCAAGAACGTAAAGCCAGGATAATTATCCTTTTTGTCTCCAGGCCCCCTGGATAGCAAGTCTGGGAAGCTTGACGCTGAGTCCATAAAGAAGAGAAAGTGTCTTATGAGTCTGGACCATCCTGAGTAGTAGGGGCAGCATGATGATTTGTCTTCCCAGAGTCATTCTTAGCCAGAATTCTGACACTCAGCTAAAAAGAAAATGGATTTGACCAATATTAATTTTTCTTTTCTTCTTGGTTTCATGATATAAAGATAAAGTAACCCTCTGGACCAGTAATTTCACCAACATATCCCGTCACCAAAAATAATATTACTTTTGACAGAGATATGCTTTATTCCTGCTGATGCTATTAAAAAACTGCAAGGTCAACCAAAATGAGGAATTGACGGTGTCCCTGGCTTCACATGTTTTAATAAGTATTGTCAAAAGAAATAATAACACATTATGACTCGCTTGTCCTTGAAGGGCCTTTCCCCCAAAGGCTCACGGTAAATCCAGTGTAAAATTTGAAGTATTTGGGGAGAGCAGAGTCCCAGAGATGTGTGCATACTTGGTGACAGACTGGCCAATCAGAGCTAATAACTTCAATCTGTCCCGGCAGGGAGAGCGGGGAGGATGCAGGGACCCGACCTGATCAGAGCGTTTCCGAATTCATGCCTGCGGGTGAAGAACTCCCCCTTCTCTTCCATCTGGTGACAGGGTGTGGTCAAGGCAGGACCGGGGTCCTCCTGGACCCTTCTCCCCAGGCCACCCACTCCAAGAAAAGGTCCTGGGATTTTGAACTGTTTTCCTTATTTCTTTCGAGTTCTGGATGCGAGGGGTAGAGTCTCCACACCGGAAACTGGTGTCCAGGGGATCTGACTGTGGCCCCACAGCACTGAAGTCCGCAGGAGCAAGCGATGCTGGCTTGAAGTTGGTGGGAACTGAGATGCCATTGTAAAAGTTCATTTTATGTTGTCGCCTAAAATGGGGCGGCGAGGGCGGGGCGGGGAGGTTACAACTGGTGGGACCTTGAGCCCCTGTCAGAGATCAGAGCTCTCCCAGAGCCCTCAGGATCCTGGAGGACACCTCGGGACAAAATGCGTGCACTTGGCTCTGCCAGGGCGGGGCCAGAACAGCCCATGGCATGGACAGCAGCAACCTTGGGCAGCGCCAGGCGTCAACTCGAGGAGCGAGAAGCCCGCCTGCAGACAGTGACATTTACCCACGGCCCCCAGGCAGTGCGGGTCAGGTGTGGAATCGAATCCTGATCTCTCCTAAATCCGAGTCCAGTAGGAAGGACTTCTGGATTAAGTGCCTACTGTGAGCCTGGCACTGTGCTAAGGGCGTTACTGCATCATTCAGTCCTAGGAGCCCGGGCAGCCAGGTGTTGTTGTTGAGTGCTTTCAGTCGTGTCCGACTCTCCATGGCCCCATTTCCTCCTTCAACCCATTTTACAAATAAGGAAACTGAGACAAACAGGGTTAAGTGACTTGCCCAGGGTCACACAACTGGTAAATATCTGAGGCCAGACTTGAACTCCTGGAGATGAGTCTTCCTGACTCTAGGCCCAGTGCTGTACCCACTTTACTACCTAGCTGCCCTGTCTCCGTTTTACATTTGAGAAAACTGAGGCAAACCGAGGCCATGTGACTAGCTCAGTATCACACAGCTAGTAAGTGTCTGAGGGTGGATTTGAACTCAAACCTTCCTATCTGCCGGTCTGGAACTCCATCCCATTCCCTGCGGCACCCTGTACAGAGCTTTGTGAATAGTTGGTTCTCAACGAGTCCCCCATAGAAGGATTGCTGTTGGTTGTACATTAGGGGTCCCAGTAATACATCCCCATGTCCATACTTTGAAAATGGTTTTCTGTTGCAGAGCTGCCAGAGGAGGGAGGAAGCCTCTGGGGAGGGGCTTTTTGGAGTCGGGGCGGGGGTCTTAGGGAGGGCTAGAAGAGAAGGCAATGGGATGGAGAGGCCTCTGGGCAGAGCTGTGAGCCCAGTGCCTCCTGCCTCTGGGCACTCGTTAAGTATTAATTGAGTTGAATTGAAGTCATATCGTATATTTCATCCTGTCAATGGAGTTGTTCTTTTGGGAGGAGGGATTATCTTTGCCAAATGGCAGGAAAGAAGGATGATGAAGAGTGGGCATGGTCTGGCTTCTGGTCTTTTACGGTCTTCGAAGCTTTCAGCTCTGGGCCAGTTTCCTGGAATGAGTGCCCAGTGAGCCCCCTCACAGAAGACCAGAGCCACTTCCTGACTCTGAGAGGGGCTACCTCAGCCTAGAATCTTTCCCTTGGCCATTGGCTCCTTGGCACTCCCCCTGGGGCACCAGAAGCCTGGAGAGCCATGGGTGTCTGCCTCTCCATCAGACTCATGAATCATCTTTGATTTTATTCAGAAGGCTTTTCATGTTGCCTGCAAATGTGGCATGGCCCTGTCTCTCCCTAGGATAAAGGCAGGAGTGGGGAAGGGGGAAGGAAGGAAAAGACCTGTCCCCCTTTCCGGCTTGCCTCTTGGTCAAATACATTCCATTCTCCCCATTGTCCTGGGCACTGGGAAAGATGCAAAGTTTATATAAGGTGCTTGCCTGGCCCATCTGCAGGGAGGCAGCTAGCTGGCACATTGGAGTCATGAAATACCCAAGTCCTGACTCCAGCATACCTGTGAGACCCTGGGCTGGTCCCTTAACCTCTCTCTGACTCAGTTTAGCACGCACTTCCCAGGATCATTTTGAGGTAGGAGAATAGGGGAAGCTTTCATGGAAGAAATGGTGGATCTAAGCTGGGTTTCATAGGATAGGTGGAAAGGTCTCTTCATTTTGCAGGGCTTTGCAGGCTCTCTGCAGGGACACATTGGAGGTCATGGGTCTGGGGCAAGGTCTTGGCATAGGGGGTCAAAAGAATCATAGTGGTGGGTCTGAAAGGGATTTCTGGGGACATTTGGTCCTGACTGATTGACATGCTCTCCTCAGGTTTGGATAGCTTGGTCATAAACATTTATGAAGTGCCTACTATGTGCCAAGCGCTGTGTTAAGTGTTAGAGTTACAAAGAAAGGGAAAGAACCCTGCCCTAAGGAGTTCCCCAACAGAAGGAAACAGCACATAAAGAGGTGGTGCAGGATGAAACAGCTGCCTGGGTGCCTCAGGGAGGAGCTGTCCACTGTCCTGTCAGAGGGAGGGAGGCAGGGCCCTTGGGTAGGAATGAGTGGATTTGATCTTTTCAGAAGGTGAAGGGCATGATGAGAGAAGCTCTGACTAGGCAGGGCTGGGAGACCAAGGGAAGCTAGTGATGTTGCTCCACTGGGGGCAGTGGTTGTTGAAAGAATGAATAAAACTGTTATTGGGAGCCTCCTGGGGCCATGTGGCTTCCATGAGCTGCCAAGTCAGGTTGGGCAGGATCTGATTGCTGCCTTCCCTCAGAGGATGCCCCCTTCCTCTTCCTTGGCAGCCCCAAACTCATTCTAATCCCACCTCTGCCTTTCCTTCAGTCTCCCACTCACTGTCTCTTCCCACCTCTCCTTCTTCCCTTGCCTTGAGGATCTATTCTTTTTCTTTAATTAAAACCTCTCTCTTCGAGGGTTGTAGCTTATAGCTCAAGTCAAGGTGGGGAGAACAAAACAAATACAAATCGATCTTGTTTTCAGCAACAAAACAGAAGAAAAGCAGTTACTAACTCCTCTCTGCAGCCTCAGTTTTGCTATGTGACACTTCTGAGTTGATTTGCATAGAACCAGTTAGTGGCACTCTAACTCCAGGATGAAGGGAATTCAAAGATGATTGGTTGATCAGAAGAAAGTAATTCAAAATTTGAGTGGAATTGAATGGTTTTTTCCATTTTTTATTTGTTCACTTGCTCTTGGCCAGATGCTAAATTAATCACTGCTTGTTGATTTGACTTGACATGGTTATGAGAAGAGACAGTGTGTGGCTTGTCAGGTTTAGGATTTCAAGGAACAGACATGGCTGCCCCATCTTGGGCTCGAGACTTTCTTGATTAATGTACAAATTTTCCTCAACTAATATACAAGTATGATGTCATAGCCAATCCCACGTGAAGGCTACAAGGGGATACACATTCTCTAGTTGTCAGGTCCCCACCTCTTTCTGTCCTAAGCATGGCCCCACTCCTGCTAGGAAGTCTACACCATCTGGGCAGTAACAGCTCTACCCCCACCTGGCCCCCAGATTGAAGGGCTTGGCTGTTTGAAGCTGAGGTAGACAGGGGAGCAAACCCTAAATCCCTTCTACTGATCCAGCCATGAGTAAATTAGAGGTTCGGGGAAGAAATGGATATTTATCCATCAGTCAGTCAGTCAGCAACCACTCAAGGTGTCTCTCTGTGAATATCACCCCTTCCCTCCGGATAAAAGGACAGATTCTAAGCAGCTTTCAGCAGTGTTCAGGGGAGAGCTAGCTGCTGGTCAGTTTGTTACTGGAGGCAATAGGGAGTCAAACTTAAAAATTTCTCTTAGGATATTTGACTTTCCCTTTGAATTTAGTGAAAATGGGAAGCCTCCCAGTTCTTGTGTGCTTTATGCTCTGTTTGTGGTTTGGGAGCCACTGGGTGGGTTTGAATAGAATCCCTCTCCTTGGACCCTTTGTTCTTCCATAGTTGAGTTCACCAGTAGGTCAGACACTGATAAAATAGTGAGCTCCCCCAACTCTTTCTGATATGATGCCACTCGGGCAATGGAAAAGAAAGTACATTAGGAACTTGTCTGGAAGACGATGGTGAAACATGGTCCGTGTCAGACTTCATATCAGCGTGACTGTCTCTGCATCCTCGCTGGTCATTTTGTGCGACTGACGTATTGAGCACACGGCTCCCTGCTTTACAATGTCAGAGAGACGAGGCTGACAGCTTTGCGCTGGGGACAGAGCTGATGAGCAGGGAGTCCACTGTCTTCCCGGTTGAGGGTCAGCTTTCCACTCAACCACACAGAAAATGAGGTAGTCATAAATTTCCATTAGCATCAGCAAGAGTCCTTCCTGTCCTGAATTCATTTCTGCTGGACATCAGGGGCTACTGAGGTCATCTTCACAGCTGCCAGCCTCTGGCTGGGGCAACAGCTCTGCTCACCAATTAACACTTATTCATTAAGCACCTACTGTATGCTTCCATATGTGCTAAACCCTGCAGCCCCTCTGGTCTCTGTGCCCTGTTGAGCAAATGTTGGATCTTCCCAACATCCTAACCCAGAGTGTCGAGCATATCAAAGTGTCACTGAGAAAAGTTTAATTATGTGAGATGCTTGTATTCCCTGCTACCCAGACTGCCAGTAGGAACAGTCTTTTCAAACATACAGCGTTGTATAAAGATCTGCTGTTCTGGGAGCAGTTCGATGGCTTAGTGAACAGAGACTTGGGCTCAGAAAACACTGAGCTCAAACCTTGCCTCTTAGCACTTACCAGTTTTGTGACCCTAGACATATTACTTAACCTCTCCTCCTCAGTATACACAGGTGATGGGTGATATCTGTACCCCAACCCTGCCCCCAAGTTGGGTGCGCCGAGTAAACTTTTGTTGTTAAGAAAGGGGGGATAGCCAAAGAGCAGAGAGGTGGGGACTGACCCAAGGTGCATCTAGGATTTGAACTTTGGAGAAGGGAGAGAGGCAGGGGAGGCCAGAGGGCCATTGCCCCAGTAGCTCTTCCATGATGAGGCTCATGGAGTAGCAGGATAGTCTGGAGGCATGGCTGGGGCAAAGCAGATGGCATCTGAACTCAGACGGTCAGTGGCTGCTCAAGATCCCCCAGCTGACCGATTAGACAGGGAACCCTCACAAGGTTGTGAGACAGAATTGGGAGCCTGATAGTTTACTCCCACTGGCAGCTCTGAATTAAAGCAGCTGGAACAGGTCCTCAGTTTCAGCTGCGCCCGCAGATACCCTTGAGGATGGCTTTTGGAGGGGGGCGGCCCACTTAGATGTTGTGCAGGGGGCATGGTTTGACTTCTCTTTCTTCTGTCAAGTTTGTCTATGGTGGAATGATGCTTAGGGGGTGAGCTCTGACACCACTGCTGTGTGATGCAGTAGAGATACAGCAGAAGAGCTGCTGTGACCCCTGATTGATGGGACAGAGCAGCCAGATGGCTTAGGAGCTGGGGGAGGGAGGCTCACCTCCCAGCTTTGTCCCTACTGTGTGGATCTCCCCGGGCCTTGTTTCCTCATCTTCGACAAGAGGACCTGCTTTCAGCTCTAAATCTGATTGTATAATTCCGTGAGGAGTGAAAAGGTGGCATTTCCCTTGAGTTCTTGCTGCTATTTGGGGTTTTTCTTGGCAAAGATGCTGGAGTAGTTTGCTGTTTCCTTCTCCAACTCATTTTACAGATGAGGGAACTGAAGCAAACAAATCACGTGACTTGCCCAGGGTCACACAGCCAGTGAGTGAGGACAGATTGGAACTCATGAAGATGAATCTTCCTGATTCCAACTCTGCCTGCTATCCGCTGCAGTGGATGAACTATGAAGCAGTGTTGTACCAACAAAACATCTCAAATCCTAGTTTGACCTAGGGTTTTTAAGAGGGTCCAGGTTTGTGCTGGGGTGGACTTGTGCTTGGCTTATTCCGTGCCCCCCCCTTCTCCTCCCCCCGCCCCCCGCCTCTGCTTCATTGCAGCCTGTGGGCCAGAGAATAGCTTTGACTGGGGCTTGGTCGATTAAGCTGCAGCTGTCTGAGGATCAGACAGATGTTGATGCCTGTTGAGTTCCATGTCTTGGACTCTCATCTAATCAAAGCCCATTGTCTCCACAATGGGAAAGTGCTCAGAAGAAATCATGCTTTCTGGGTTTGGGGCAAAACACATTTAGAACATGAAGCTTAAAGTATATTTGAGAGAGATGTAACAGACGAGTTCAGAGGAGAGGGAATCATTTCTTCCCACTTTCCTAGGGACTGAGGGTAATGTTATCAACAGTTTCCACCAACTCTTCAGAGAGCTGAGCTTTTGTCTCTGTGAGCCCCTTATCACCAGTGAAGACCACTACACCTCTCTGACCTCCAAGATGGTCATCAAGAGTGGCTAACCTGGTGATGGACCTTATTTTTATTTAACCATACTGGTCCCAGGATGATGAACATACAGTCTTTCATGGCTCTGCTTTTCCAATCCAACTCAGTCCAATTCCACAAGCATTTATTTAGTGCCTACTGTGTGCATATCTGATCTGTCTTCCACATGGCAGCCTTTCAAATACTCCATACTGAAGCCAGCCTCCCTGCTCTCCCAATCCATCCCACTGCATCCAGCAAGAATCAATCAAATCCACTATGTACACAGTCCTCTGGGGCAATGGGGATAGATGCATACAATCAAGGAGCTCACATTCCCTCACATGGGAGTGGGGGTTGACTACAGCCTGTGTATTAATAACTAGCAACTTCTCTACAGGTTTCCAGGGACCCTTGGCAGTGACCTGTGGATGTGGCTCCCTTGAGCCAGGGCTGAATTCATTCAGGGCAGCTCTCTGGCCTCCCTTTGGTGACAATGCATGGGAGACCACCAGGATGTTCACAAAGCATTTCCAAGAAGTGTTAGCTCGCAGGCAGTCCTAAGAACAGACTGCTGATGACCAGGGTCTTCAGAGTCTAACTGGGTAGCCCTGGCCCTGGGGGGGCAGAACTAGGATAGTCAATAAGTCAGTCAACCATAAAAAATTTTTAGATATTTTCTGTGTGCCAGGCAGGGAAGAGGTGAGGGATACAAAGAAAGGCCAGAACGGACCTCCAACAGGAATCTCATAGTGGGGTGATGTGTGGCAATCATGATCATACGAGATCTGTACAGAGTCGTGGGTGGATTCGGCAGAGACAACTTGATGCTGGATGTCAGTCAGGCAAAGCTCTCTAATTTTGAGGGGGAGGGAATAAGCATTTACATGGTACTTACTGTGTGCCAGGAACAGCACTAAGCTTTACATACATGATATCATTCGATTCTCTCAACATTGTCAACACTGTGGGGGAGGTGGTGTCACGAGCAGTATGGACTAACCTGACCCCAGCCAGATGTTCAGTCAGCCCTTTATTGAAACCTTCTGGGTGCAGAGTCAGGCATTTTGGAGATCAAAACTCCCATGAGGAGAGCTCCCGGGGAATTGGATCAAGGACATTCCTAATTTCCCAGTCCTCAAGGTATTCAGACTGATCAAAAATAGAAAGTCAAAAAAGTAATTTAGGGTTTTTTTAGGGTATCTTTTTTCATCTGTTTTTATAGAATTCTGTTCAGAGAGAGGACCTCAGTCTGAATCTTTTCTCTGCTTTTTACTACCAGTATGAACTTAGGCAACTTATCTCTAGGGAACTCAGTTTTCTCACCTGCAAAATGGGGATGATTATACTGGCGTCATTTTAAAGAACTGAGACAAAAATACGTGTGCATTTGCTTTGTACATCGGTATTTAGGTTTCTGTAATCATAGATCGTGCTGGGATCTTACCTTCCTGAGAAGTATATTATTAGCCCTTTGGTTATTTTTCGACTTACTTTGGACTCTAGTGGGGTTTTCCCCCCATAGTGAATGTGACCTCTTTTTTCAATCAGCTGTTTGAATGTTCTAGGTCATAGGGAATGAACAAGGCTTATGAAAGCATTTCAGAGGGAAAAAAAGATTGAAGAGAAAGAGAAATGAAAAGATGACATTCACAGTGTTCCTGAAATGGTCAGAGCATTTTACATACGTATTCTCTAAGGGGGGAAGAAGGAAGTCAAACCAAGATCTTGTTATCAGGATGTGCAGAAGAGCCTATGGAGCCACCAAATTTCCTGAGCCATTGGCCTTGTTCCTGAGTCATAGAAAGGCCAACAATAGGGGGATAAAAAGTCAGTGCTTGTTGAGGCAGCTTTCAGGACAGTATGAATTCTCTCACTCATTACATTCACAAAACCTCAGGGAAGTTGAGGACAGAGGCCAGGGGAGGGTCAGGCTTTGAAAAACAGTGATTTCAGACCATCCCTCAATCTTTTGAAATGCTGGACTCCACTCTTTTTTTTTTAATATCTTTTTAAAAAATAAATTTATTTATTTAACTTTTTACATTCATTTTCACAAAATTTTGGGTTCCAAATTTTCTCCCCATTTGTCCCCTCCCCCACCCCAATACACCCAGTATTCTAACTTCCTCTATCACCAATCTGCCCTCTCTTCTATCATCCCTCCCTTCCCTTGTTCCCATCTTCTCTTTTGCCCTGTAGGGCCAGATAACTTTCTATTCCTCATTACCTGTATTTCTTATTTCCTAGTAGCAAGAACAATACTCGACAGCTGTTCCTAAAACTTTGAGTTCCAACTTCTCCCCATCCCTCCCTCCCCACCCATTTCCTTTGGGAAGGCAGGCAATTCAATATAGGCCATATCTGTGTAGTTTTGCAGATGACTTCCATAATAGTCATGTAGTGTAAGACTAACTATATTTCCCTCCCTCCTATCCTGCCCCCGATTGCTTCTATTCTCTCTTTTGATCCTGTCCCTCCCCAAGAGTGTTGATTTCAATCCTCCCATTGCCCTCCATCATCCCCCCACCCTGTGTATCCCCTTCTCCCCCACTTTCCTGTATTGTAAGATAGGTTTTCATACCCACATGAGTGTGCAAGTAAACTTCATGTTTTTCTCTCAGCTCCCCTCTTTTTCCCTCCACTAAAAAGTCTCCTGCCTGCCTCTTCTAGGAGAGATAATTTACCCCATTCCATTTCTCCCTCTCTCCTCTCAATAAATTTCTCTCACCCCTTGACTTCATTTTTTAAGATATGATTCCATCCTATTAAATTCACTCTGTGCTCTCTGTCTCTGTGTGTGCGTGCCTGTGTGTGTGTGTGTGTGCATGTGTGTGTGTGTGTGTGTAATCCCACCAGCTACCCAGATACTGAAAAGTTTAAAGAGCTACAAATATTGTCTTTCCATGTAGGAATGTAAACAGTTTCAACTTTAGTAAGTCCCTTATGACTTCTCTTTGCTGTTTACCTTTTCATGCTTCTTTTCCTTCTTGTGTTTGAAAGTCAAATTTTCTTTTCAGCTCTGGTCTTTTCATCAAGAATGCTTGAAAGTCCTCTATTTCATTGAAAGACCATTTTTTCCCCTGAAGTATTATACTCAGTTTTGCTGGGTAGGTGATTCTTGGTTTTAGTCCTAGTTCCTTTGACTTCTGGAATATAATATTCTATGCACTTCTATCCCTTTATGTAGAAGCTGCTAGATCTTGTGTTATCCTGATTGTATTTCCACAGTACTTGAATTGTTTCTTTCTAGCTGCTTGCAATATTTTCTCCTTGCCCTGGGAATTCTGGAATTTGGCCACAATGTTCCTAGGAATTTCTCTTTTTGGATCTCTTTCAGGTGGTGATCGGTGGATTCTTTCAAAACTTATTTTGCCCTCTGGTTCTAGAATATCAGGGCAGTTTTCCTTGATAATTTCATGAAAGATGATGTCTAGGCTCTTTTTTTTTATCATGGCTTTCAGGTAGTCCCATAATTTTTAAATTGTCTCTCCTGGATCTATTTTCCAGGTCAGTTGTTTTTCCCATGAGATATTTCACATTATCTTCCATTTTTTCATTCTTTTGGTTTTGTTTTGTGATTTCTTGGTTTCTCATAAAGTCATTAGCCTCCATCTGTTCCATTCTAATTTTGAAAGAACTATTTTCTTCAGTTAGCTTTTGAACCTCCTTTTCCATTTGGCCAATTCTGCTTTTGAAAGCATTCTTCTCCTCATTGGCTTTTTAAACCTCTTTTGCCAATTGAGTTAGCCTATTTTTCAAGGTGTTATTTTCTTGAGCATTTTTTGGGTCTCCTTTAGTATGGTATTGACCTGTTTTTCATGCTTTTCTTGCATCT
Source organism: Bettongia penicillata ogilbyi (assembly GCA_023548195.1). NCBI lineage: Eukaryota > Metazoa > Chordata > Mammalia > Diprotodontia > Potoroidae > Bettongia > Bettongia penicillata. Next base: position 1,394,519 of record JAJHZJ010000218.1, read on the forward strand.
CTCTCATTTTTCTTCCCATTTTTCCTCCACCTCTCTAACTTGATCTTCAAAATCCTTTTTGAGTTCTTCCATGACCTGAGCCCATTGAATATGTGTTTTGGATATTTGGGATACAGAAGTCTTCACTTCTATGTCTTTCCCTGATGGTGAGCATTGTTCTTCCTCATCAGAAAGGAAGGGAGGAGATATCTGTTCACCAAGAAGGTGACCTTCTATGGTCTTATTTTTTTTTCCCTTATCTGGGCATTTTCCCAGCCTTGACTTCTTGTCTTGACTTCTGATATTCCTTCCCACACCCACCTGGCCTCCGGATCCACCCAGCTACTGCTTGGGATCTGAGATTCAAATGCTGCTTCCCAGCCTCAGGGCTTTCAGCAGGGGCAGGGCTGCTATTCAGTGTGAGAATAAGTTCAGCTACTTGGGTAGGGTCAGGAATGCCACACAGCTCCCTCAGGGGGTTTATGTGGAGACCTTCAGTATGGAGCTCCTGCCTGCTTTGGGAGCTCCTGTCTGCTGCTGCCTCCGCTGCTGCCTCTCGAGGGGGCCTGAGTTATGGGGACACCCTGCTCCCCTCTTGGCCAGCCATAAAGATTCTCTCAGTAAACTTTGCACCTGTGGGTGGAGGGACTTGCGTGGCCACTGGAGATTCTGTCGCTGAAGGCTGTTCAGATCTGCTTCTCTTGGTGCTGCGCGGCCAAGGCAGGACTGGGCTCTGCTCTGAGTCTGGTGCATGATGGACCTTTGGTGTCAGTTTTTCAGGGCTCTCTGGAACACATATCTCCTCCACTCCATTGTTGTGTGGCTTCCACTGCTCCAGAATTTGTTGGGAGTTCTTCTTTACAGGTATATTATGGGCTATGGGTTTGGAGCTAGCATATGTGAATCTTTCTACTCTGCCATCTTCTGGACTCTACTCTTGATCAATTGTCCTTAGACTCGTTGGCTTTGTGGGGCCATCAGTCAGTCAAGAGTCAACAAGCATTGAGAAGTGCTCACTGTGTGCCAAGTGCAATGCTAAGTATTGGGCATATGAGAAGACAATGACTTTCCTTCAGGAGCTCACGATCTAAGCAAACATAAGGACAGAACCAGAGGGAACATGTTCTTGATGCTGCTCCAGTCTGAGTGGGTGGGAAGAACATTGGAAACTGGAGTCAGAGGATCCTCTGCCTGGGTTTTATCTCTGCTACTTATGCCTATGTGAATTTCAGGAAGCCACTTATTTTTTCACCTGCAAAATGGGGATAATTATACTTGCCTAATAAATGGTTAGTGATTGATTATCTACCCTGCAGTGTTGTTAAAAGGGAGAGAGGCTTGTGAAAGATAAACCACAATATAAATTATGCCTTCTGTAATAAACAATCTACAGTAATCTCAAATCTCACATGGATTTTTCCCTAGTGTTAATTAATAAGCCAGCAGACCTTCTCATCCCAGGGTCTCCAGCAGCTGCCCTGCTCCCAGAAAGCCTGCTCTATTATTCTCAGGCCTGTTCTTTGTCTCTGCTGGCTAAATAGAATGTAGCTTGTGGAATGCAAGGCTCCTGAGGGCAGGGACTGGGGCATATGGACTTTCTAGGAGGAAACTCCTTCCCCCAACACCCAGCTGCAGTTGATCATCTTTGGGAGTTGCCTGGGCATCAGCAGTGAAGTGACCTGCTCAGGATCATTCAGTCAGCATCTGAGAGAAGTCATTTCTCTGCTCATGGATTCCTGATGGAATTACAGCCTCTGTAGGAATTTTAAACCCTTGACAGCAGGGTACTTTCTGTGCCTGACACCTGACAGTCCTGGAGCTAATGATTACAGGTCACACTGTAAGATCTCCATCTTACAAGGAGCAGAAATTACAAAGAGTAAGTGATAGATACATTAAGTGTCAGGGTAGGATTTGCCCAGGTCTTCTTGAGTCAAAGTCTAGCATTCCAACCACTATCTCAGGCCATTTTTCCATATGGGTGAGATTAATCTAATCTTTCCTAACCTTACTATGATTCCATCAGTTTGGAAAGTGTGTGGACCCAGGTGGGGAGTGGTGAGGGGTCCCTTGAACCAGTCTGATAGGAGCATCTTAGGGCTAGAGAAACCAGAGGCCATCTGGCCCAGGCCCATTACTTTTCAGATGAGGGACTGAGGCTCATTAGGGACAACTTCCTCAGAATTACACAAGGAGTAAGTGGGCAGAGATGGGGATCCATCAGACCCAGGAATTCCCATTCCCAGCCCAGCAGACTGGCAGGAGGTCAGAGTCCTAAGCTCTCCCTGTGGAAGATCCCTAGGACCACCTTATTCTTGACTTTAAGAAGCTTATGATCTGGCTGGGAGGAAGGAGAGAGAAGGGAGAGAAGCTTCAGAAATGACTAAAAAGAGAAGACCTCAAAGAGTATTTTAAAAAGGAAAGAAAAGTACCACATAAAAGCTCCTGGAAAATGAAGGAGTGTGAGAGGTTTTGGAGAGGCCAGAGATTCTGTCGTCCTTTGCTCCTTCATCCATTCACTGTTTCTGGGTTTAGAGCTGGGAGGGGCTTCAGAGTCCATGTAGTTCATCTGATAACTGAGGAACTCAAGTTCATAAAGAAGAAATAATTTTTTGGTCCTCGCTGTCCCTCAACGAGAGATAAAGCGCTAAGGCAATGTTACTGACATGGAAATGAGTTGAATGGAATTGCCCAGGCAATAGACAGGCTTTGATCAGAACTCTTGTTTTGAGTGGACAATGTGGGACATACAGAAGTTTACAGTGGAGTCATTGGGTCTTGGAATCCATGCAGCTGGGGAAGGATATCAGTCCTCAAGCCCAATGCCCTCCCTCAGAGATGAGGCAACTGCAACTCAGAAAGTGGACCTGCCTTGCTTGGGTCCCAACGCCACCATTTCCTGAGTGATCTTGGGGGTGGAGGCCTAGAATTCCCCTGTTTCCTCATATGTAAGATAAGGTGAGGAAATGGGATGACTTGACCCCTCATACCACCATCTAGGTGCAACTCTGGTGGCCCTGAGGAATTGGCTCCAGCTCACAAGGCAATAAGTAATCATGTTGAAAGACTGGTCCAAGCCTCTGACTCTAAGTTCAGCATTCCCATTAGAGATCCACTGATTCATTCCGCCAATCAACCTGCCTGTCAGTGTTTATTAAATACTTACTATGTTTGGGGTGTGCACAGAAGCACCTTGGTCTGGTGGTCCCAGTGTTGGACTGGAGCCAGTGAGAAGGATCTGAGTTTAAACTATGCTTCTGACACTTACTCTCTGCAGGACCCTGTGACAATCATTTAACCTCTAAGTGCCTCAGACAATTAACTTAGCTAATGGAGTCATAAATGGGCTGTGTTTTGTGTCAGTGGAGGAAGCTTATGCACTGGGATTCCCCATGCTGATGCAATCACAGGCTTTTGCTTCATTCTGTATGTTTGGGGTACTTGGTGCTATAGGAACTAAAGAGATAAAATAGAAATAATATCGGCTCTTACATTCCAGTGGGAGACATGAGAGATATCTGCAAATATCTATAATTAAGGCTAGAACATAATGAGTGATGAACGAGGAGTAGTGTAATGAAGCCACAACGTAATGAGGGGAACCAAAGAAGACCACTGAGATTGGGAACTGGAGTGAACTGTCCACTTTGGGGTGGGCTGGGGGGGTGGAGATGAGAGAGCGCTCTTTGGGCTGGGTCTGGCCCAGTGGATCGGGGAACCTGGGGTAAAGGGGGAGCTGATGAGTAGCCATGGAGGTTACCTGGCTGCTGGCTGTGGCATTGATACAACCAGGGAAACAAATCAGCTTTAGTAAAAGGGAGCGTCTCCATCAGGGGTGGTTCAGGCAGGTAGGGCTGGTCTGTCCCAGGCTGGAGCCTTGGGCTGCTGTCCAAAGCAGTTGGCCTGTCGGGTCTTCTATGTAGACAGGAGGGTGAGGAGGGCTTTTCTATGTGATCTTGATCTCCACCCCTCCCTCCCCCAAGTACCTAGTACAGGATCCTGAAGAATATGTGCTTACTGAACACTCATTGGGGGTGGGGGAACTGAGGCTTGATCCTGGATCGTTGAATGGATCAGTGACCAATGGATCCTGTGAACAATAAAATAGCATGAAGATGGTGGTTATTCTGGCCCTTTCAGCCAGACTTAAGCTACAAAATTGGGACCCATTATGTGGAACAAAAGGTTGGTAAGTCTGAACCTCCAGCTGCTTTTTCCAGACTGGAGATTAGTTTGCATGCCAGGGGATATCCCCTGGTGAATGAGATTGCATTCTGTCCATCTTTGGGAGGAATTTTATTTTCCCCATATGTTTCTGCACTCTTTCTTCCTTATGGATGTGATTTCTCCCTGGCTGAGACCCCGTTTATGCTCAGTGCCATAGAGATTGATGGTTCCAGCCACGGCAGAACATTGAGACAGCTGTGTGAAGCAAGAGTTGGCTGCCGCATCTGAACTTTCAGTTGAGACATGGGAGGAAGGGAAGGGCATAGAGCTCTGGGTACTCTTCTGTTTTCTTGCTCAGTCATTTGAATCCCAATGAGGCTGGAATGTACAGTGACAATGACCAGCATTGAAATATGTTGCCATGATTTAGGTTTCATACAATTTATGAGGAAACACTTTGGCTCATTGGCAAAACCTTATTAACTCTTGATTTTACCCTCTTTGCCATCTCCTAGTATTATCTGGCTAAGAGAACAAATCTTTTTGAGGAGCTAGGTAAGAGGGATGGACTGGGAATCAGGAAACTTGGGTTCTAGTCTTATCTCTGCCATAGACATGCTTTGTAATCGTGAGCAAGTGACTGACTTCCTCTCATGTAGGTAGGTGTCCATCTGAAGTCCCATCCAGCTCTGTGGCATTGATTAAACCCTTCAGGCTTTGCTGCAAATACATATGCCTATGAAACCTCAATATGGAACAGGACCATTGGGGAAGCCAGAAGGCCTTCTGGTCCTGCCCCTTCACATTTACAAACGAGGAAACTGAGGCTTATAGAGGTGAAGTGACAGGGAGGAGAGCCCAATTTCTTTAGACTTTCTGTAAGCTGATGGACAGCAGGCATTTTAGGGTCTGGATATAATGACATCTTCTCATTCACATGACTATCATCAGGGTTAATTCTAGGCAGCCTGCTTCTCCCTTCTCTCTTCTGATGTCCTTACCCTACCCAGATCTTCTACCACGGCAATGATAGGGCTGAAAGAGAGAAGAACTGGTCTCTCTCCAAGCCCTGGGTTTTCAGGTGAGCCTGTTGTATTGCGAACTCACCCTGGCTCAGGAATCATGTGGGAAGTTTTTCACCCACCTTCTGAAAGCCGTAGGGAGCACTCAGAGGATCCCTGCGCAGGTACCAAATAGGGAAGGGCCCCCTCTCCTACTCAAGTCCTCCAAAGACTGCTCCCTTGTTGGTCATCCTCCCATTACATTATAAATTGTGTGACCCTGAGTAGGTTCCTGGACTCACCTTCCTCATCTGCAAAATGGAGATGCTAATGGGAGTAATGCTCATGCTTTTCACCTGAAAACACTGTTTGAGGGAAAATACTGTGTAGCCATAAAGTGCTGTGGAAATGCAAATGGTTGGGAAGGGGCTAATGGTCCATCTGTGAATAAGTGTGAAACTTTGATGGGACAGTTGACCACACTTAGCACAGACTTGTCCTGAGCCAGCCCCTGTGGGAGAGAGAGGAAAATGAAAAAGATGAAAAGTAGAAAGCCTTCCCGCTTACCATCTGACCTGATGCTCGCAGTCTTGTGAGGGTGTTTGGGGAATAGGGAGGGAAACAAGAGGTGGGGAAGGGAGTGAGGCAAGCCCCAAATGCCTGGCCTTAGTAGGTACCACATAAATATGTAGAACCCTCTCTCTCCTTGGGAGGAGACTGGTTGTGTCGGGGAAGGGGTCCCCTGGGACCTGTGGCCCATCATCCTTCCTACAGTCACACAAAAGGTCTTAAACACATATGTGTATCATCTGTGCCTTCCTGGATCTTATGTGATTTGAATGAAAAACTCTCATTTCAAAAAAAAAGGCAAAATCCAAAACTGACTGTTTTTGGGGCTGTTTTAGTTAATAGGACAAAGTGGACTTTTCTCCCGAGGTGAGGGGTGGGGTGGGGGTGGGAGTGTCCCACTGTGGGAAGTGTCCTCTTCTCCCACAGGCCTCTCCCTTGAGGACTTCCTACAAACACGAGAATCCTAAGAGTTGCTTTCAAGAAAGCTTGTCTTTGGAGTTGCTTTGTGTCCTGTGGGGCCCATTTTCCAGGGCTGATCCTGGTCCCAGACCAGCTGCATTATTCCTGTGTTCTGTACATTTTGACAGAGGCTCACATCACAGATGGACACCCCTTGAGGACAGGGCAGGGACTGCATAGTGTTTGTCTGTGTGTGTTCCAAGCCCTGCCCATGGGACGCTCAGACCCCACCACTGACACCAGGTGTAACTTCAGGGAATCACTTGATCCCAGTGGGCCTTTGTACCTTCATCTTTAAAATGGGAGACTGGGATTTGGTGGTCTCCCAGGTGCCTTAGAACTCTAACCTGAAACTTTATATACACTGTAGGAGCTTAATAAGTGCTTATTGTTGATTGCTGCGTGACTTTCCTTCCAGTTTCCAAACATTCTGCATCTACCTGAACATGTACTGACTTTCTTCTAGTCAAGGGTTCTTGACTGGTTTTTGTGTCTTGGGCCTGTTGGGCAGTCTGGTAAAACCTATGGACTCCTTCTCAGAATTATGTGTTTAAATGTATGAAACAAATGACATAGCTTACAGAGGATATCAGCCATACTGCAAAATAGTTACCAAAATAATAAAAGAATGTTCATGGAGGTTAAGAACTTGGTATAGTAAATTCACAAAACACAGTGACCATCACACAAGTATCTATCCTGACCTCACATCACCATCGCTAACTTTCCTTCTGTGCCTCCGTGTGAGCCCTGAGGCCACAACTGGACAGTTTTAAACGTTCCCTCCCTCCACACTTTGGAACTGCAGACCCTGGTTCCCTCTCCAAGCTTCTTCCATGTGTAGTATTGTGGCACAGGGAGGAAATCCTTCCCTAAGGGCCTCCAGGGTTCCCTTTCTTCTCTCAGCCCTAACAGTACTCCAGGTTCCCCCATGAGATCCTCATTCAGCCAGAGAACTTCTGCCCAAGGGTGCTGGGGACGTGCTTGCCCTGCGGTCAGCAGCAGGATATCCCCACAGAAACCACTCCCTGGGCCCTGAGAGTGTGCTGCAGTAGAAGGTTCTGGATCCATTGCTAGGGGCCTTGGGTTCAAAGTCCAATGCTGCCTTTAACTACCCATGGGACTTTGAGCAGGATGAGTAAGCGGACCTCAGTTTCCCTGTGGACGAGGTGACCAGCTCCACATCTGGGATCCTGTGACTCCTGGCGTGGAGCCCGGGCTGCAGGAGAATGCACGGGTGGTTTGTGATAAAGGTGCCTTCAAGCTCTACCATGCCAGCCATCTTCTCTCCTCTGCCCACGCCCCTCTCCACCTTCCCTTCCCCTTGATCACTCGTCCCCTTTCTTGCCTTTCTCCTCTTCCAGTACAACGCCTTGTTCCAAAGTACCAGGTGCAGGAAGGGGGACTGACCACCAGGTGGTGCCTGGGACCAAACCTAGGGATGCGGTTGCCAAGGGAACCAGGCCATCCTCCAGCCCTGAGCAGCCACAGGCTGCCTCCCTCCAGGCGAGCTCATCCAGAAGGGCTGGGAGTGGGCGGATGCCGCCAGCTCTAACCTCTTCTTTGTTGTGGGGAAGGGGCTGTTTTCAGGCCTGGCCCCCATGCACTGCTGGAGTGCTGGAGCAGAGGGAGGAGTGTGAGCTCCTCATCTCTTCATTCCCTCTGGACCCTCATCCCTCACCCCCTTACCAGTGATCTTCCTGGTCTGCTGCCTCCAGAGAGGGGATGAGCAGGAGAGTCATGGCTGGAGTCGGGGCAGGGCGCTTGGGTCTAGATCCTGCCTCCACCACTGCTCATATGGCCCTGGAGGATCACTTTCCCTCTCTGTATAAGGAGTGGGTTGGGCTAGGTGGTCTCTAAGGTCCTTGCAGAGCTAGCATTCTGGGGCCCAACAATAGGGGTTTAAGGTTGAGACTTAGAAGATGGGCTCTGTGCGATGGGGGCAGAGAGGCTACAATGTCCTTGTTGGTGTTAGTACAGAGGATGGAGCACTGGACTCGGAATCGGGAAGACTTGAATTCAAATCCAGCCTCAGATGCTGTGTGATCTTGGACAAGTCCTTTCACATTGGTTACAGAATGAGCTGGAAAAAGAAATGGCAAACCACACCACTGTCTTTCCCAAGAAAAGCCCAGGGACAAATCCACAGGGTCACAAAGAGCCGGACGCGGCTAAAACAACCATGATTTTATCAGTGGAAATGACATAAGGAAGAGGCCACTGTGCCACAGGGATCATGGAGCTGTGTCTGTCACTGTGCTAAGCACTTTATGAATGTTCTCTCATTTGATCCTGCAACAAGCCTGGAGGCAGGTGCTGTTATTAGCCCCATTGTACAGGTGAGAAACTGAGTCAGAAAGAGTCTTTCCTTTGATCACATGACAATGGAAAGTCCTTGCTGGCAGCTCCCAAAGAACTGAGCAGTAAAGAACCCTGGCCCCTGAGTCCTTCTTTGTGCCTTGGGTCCTGGGCCCCGAGTTCTTGAACCTCCATCTCATGAGTGAGGTCGTTAGAAGTGTGAGGTGACCCTACACTCAGGGTGTGGACACTCTTTTGCCCATTCACAAGAGGAGCATTTATGGGGTTAAGGACTGGGCCTTCCCAGGAACCCGTACATTGAAAGAGGCCTCATGGGGCTCCATCTGGGGCTTCCTGGGCCTAGGAGGAGGCTTTGTCTCAGCTCTTCATGCTTTCTCTCTTCTCTTTTCCACTCAGTGATCTCATCGGCTCCCGTGGGTTCAATTACCACCTCTCTGCCGACGACTCCCAGATCAATATGTACAGCCTGGCCTCTCTTGAGCTCCAGCCCTGCATCCCTGACTGCCTGTTTGGACATTTCAGTCTGCATGGCCCATAGTCCTTCCAAACTCAATGCATGCAAAAAGGGATGCGTTATCTGCTACTGTTGGCGTAGGGGGAGGAGAGATGGGAAGGGGAAATGAAGCTGAGTCACTCCAGAGTGGCTTCCGATGGATCAGAAGTGGGGGTATTAAAGGCACAGAAAAATCAGGGGGTGATCCCCTCATTGAACAGAAGCCAAAGCAAAGTAGTTGACTTCCTGAAGGCATGCCCTCTGGTTTGCGCTCTTGGGATTTGGGTAAGATGATATTCATAGACCTTTGCAGAGAAGCTTGTTCTCTGTTTGGCCACGACAATGGTAAATGTCCAGGTCATGGTGACATCGTTGGCCTCTGAAAAATCTGCACCTTTCTGCCCTGGACTTATGTGCTCCCCATTCAGATTTCCTCCAGGCTCACAGCTAGGAAAAATAATGAGAGAGGCCACCACGAGACTGATATTGAAATGGGATCCTATCTGGCTCAGCCTCTTTGGATTGAGTGGTCTGTGCATCTCATTTCAAGAAGAAATTTCATTACTTATTCCCTGACGGTGCCTTTTTCCATCCCTTCCTAATCAGGCAGTGTTAACCCAGTTTCCCCAAATCAGTGCCTTGAGTTAGAGATGGAAGGAGAGGCCCTGGGCTAAAAGAAGGAAGCAGGGGGTGGGGCCCCTCTTGGACCACAAAGATTTGGCTCCCAGGCCAAGATTTGGAGACCACTGGGCTTCTCGAGGCAGCCTTTGTATTACTGCATAATCACTCCAACAGATGGCTCATTATCAGGGGCTGTCAGGACGCTGGCCTCTCCAGAGCATTCAGTGTTGCAATTTAATCAAGATGTGGAACACATGTTCCCCTGTTCCATCCTTGCTGAAGCCTTCTCTGTCTCCACGCAGGCAAAACTCGTGCCATTTCAGAGCCCGGTCTGTGGCTTGCTTCCTGGACAAAGCCTCAGGCAGATGAAGGTCCCTCATGGTCACTTCTTCCTTGAGGCACAGAGGGCCCACAGGGCTGCCCATCTGTGCCCAAAGCAGGGAACCTTTATTCAGCAGCTTGGAGGTGTGGCTCCTTCACACCTTGGCTGGAGCATTTTAGTTTTAATAATAACAGATTTTCTACAGAGTTTTAAAACTGGAAAATGCTTCATATACAGTCTTTCACATGAGTGCCACTCAGTAGTCCTGTGAGGCAGCTAGCTAGTAGAGGTGTTATTGTCCCTGGTTTTTACAGATGAGGAAATTGAGGCTCTGACAGATGAAGTGACTTGCCCAAAGCCACACAGCTGTAGAGCAACAGGGATAGGAGGTGGGTGAGTTTTCTTGACTCTCAAGCCAACTGGGCTATGCTAGTTCTCATCTTACATATACCCTTGTGCCAGAGGCTCTCACAAGGACCCCATCACATTTTGGGGAGATTTTCCCCATTTTTTGACTTGTTGACTCCTAGATCTATAAGCTTTGAGAACTTTTCTAGAGGATGCCATCTCATGGACTCTTACTTCCTTTGTGGACACAAAATTTACAAAAAAAGAATAAGTTGTGAGTTTTTCAAGGCCAATTTAACAAAACAAATAGGGCTCTTATCAGAGTCCAGGATCCTAAAATGTGAGTGCAGGGGGTCACCTACTCTAACATTGTCATTTGACAGATGAGGAAACCAAAACTTATGCAGATGTGGAATTACTTATCCAATGAGGAAACTGAGGCCAAGGAGAAGTTAAGGGGCTTGTTGAAGATCCCATGGACTAGGAATGGCAAAGCTGGGAGTGGAAGCCAGGTGCTCTCCCCTGCTCTGGACTCTGCAGGGCAGTGTCCTTCCCAATAAGTGCCCTTGCCCATGGAGTCCATCAATTACTTAGAGTCATGGAGAAGGGGTGGCTTGTCCCACAGAGCACCCGAGGCTCCCACTGGTGGAGCACAGCATCTTCTTTTTCTGCAGCATCTTCTTAGCAGCATGGACTGCGACACGCAGGTGATGCCCTGTCAGATTCGGCATTTGGCAGGTTAAACACCTGTCACCTGAAGGCCCGGGATATAAAGATGCAAATAAAAGCCTGGCCCTGCCCTCAAGGGGCTGACATCTGATGGATTCCACTATGATTATTAAGCACCTTTTCTGTGTCCGGCCCTGGAGATACAAAGACAAACTGAAATAGTACCTGTCCTTTCAGTCTAGCGGAAGGAGATGTCTACACGATACAGGTCCATTCAGAATACAGAGAAAAGAGATGGATGGTGACATGGGGAAGAACTCTATGCACTTGCATGTTGTGGCTCCGGATAATTCCTTATTCGCATGGTTTCTTTTCTCCTTAGTTTATCAGTGCCATTTACAAAAGTGGGTGCTTCTCCCCTGTTCCTTATCTCATAGCACTGAGATGCCTTTTGCCTCTTTCTGTTTCTGCATCCTCCTGTCTTCCATACCCTTGCCAAAACAGTCCTTTACATGCTGGTGGGATCCCATTGCATCCTGGCTGCTGTCATTCCTCCCCCATCTTCCACCTCTTCCTCCCCATTGACTGCTTCCCCACTGTACTGCCTACAAACATGCCCATGTCTCCCCCATTCTCAGAACCCATCCCCATTAACTCCTCCTTTGTATTTCTCCCCCCCTGTGTTGCTAAACGCTTTGAGGCCATCTGCTACAGGTTCTCCTCTTCCTTTCCTCTGACTCTCTTTTTAGCTCTTTTCAATCTGGCTTTGGACTCCATCATTCAGCTAGATGTGTTCTGTCCAAGGTTACTAATGCTCACTTAATTGCCACATCTGATGGTTTTTTCCCAGTCTTCCTTGCTCTTGGCCTCTGCGTAGTCTTTGACACTTTTCTCTTGTTCCTCTTCTGTCTAGAGTTTTAGGACACAGTTCTCCCCTGATTCTCTGCTTTTAGCAGCCTGGAGACTCCTTGGATTGCTGCCAGATCTTTATTGAGGTCATGCCTGCTAACTGCACATGTCCCCTTTGGGTACTCCTCTTCTCCTTCCATCCTACCTCGTCAGGTGATCTCCTCAGCTTCCGTGGCTCCAGGGATCATCTCCAAGACAACGACTGTTCAATCTTGCTGAGCTCTCATCTCTCTCCCCATCTCCAACTGTCCATTAGACATCTTGAATAGGGAAGCCCCATAGACATTAAACCCAACATGTCCAAAATGGAATCCTTTCCCCTAAACTCTCTTCTTTTCCTGCCATCTTCCCAGTCACCTAGGCTTGCAACCTAGGTTTGTCATCCTGATCTCACTGTCCATCACTTGCCAAGTCCTGTCATCCCTCCCTTTGGAAGAGCATTCCCTCATGCCTGGATTATTGCACTCATCCACAAGTTGGTCTCCTGGCCTCATCTCTTGTCAAATTGAACTTAAAATAGAAACCTCACCCCTCCCCCATTCAGTTCACCTCCAGAAACAAATACAAAATCCTGTTTGGTTTTAAAGCCCTCTACAACTTGGCTCCTTCTTCCCTTTCTGGTCTTCTTACCATTCACATCCTTCCACATATTCCTTCACCCAGTGACACCAGCCTCCTGGATGTTACTAACACATGACCCTCCATCTCCTGACTCTAAGCTTTTCCCCTGGCTGTGCCCCACACCTGCAACACTCTCCTTCCTCCTCACTGTCTCTTAGATTTCCTGGTGCCTTCAAGTCTCAGTCAAGTCAAGTCTTCTTCAAGAAGTCTTTCTCAGACCTCCTTAATCTTGTCATCTTTCCTTGGGGACCATCCCTAATTTCTCCTGTCTGTGCCTTGTTTGTGTGTGGTGGTTGCCAGCAGACTGTGAGCTCCGTGGAAGCAAAGTCTGTCTCTTGCCTTTGTGTCCACAGCATTTACAGCAGTACCTGGCACCTACTAGGCACTTCATAAAACGCTAAAGGCGTGGTCTGAATGAGACGCAAGTACGGAAGTACTCTTACCTGCTTAGGACAGTGGCCCAACAGTCTCCCTCCAGTCCTCTCAGTCTCCAATGTTCCTGGTTTTTTTTGCTTTGTTTCTGTCTTTGGCTAAAGCATGAACGTCCACTAGTGGCCAAGGTTTGCTCCTTCTTTGAATAATTTGAAGTGGTCCTTCAACACATTTAGCTGTGGTCTGCGGGATGAAAGCTTCTCTATAAATATGTAGATAAAGTGTTATTAATCATGCAAAAAGACTGCTTAGGTTAGCCTCCATCTCTAGCTTCCTCCTAGTCTTCTTTCTAACTCAGGGTAACCTGGTCACGTCCCTCTGCCTTTCCAGGGAAGTTCCTTCAGTGTGTCCTCTATCAGCCAAGTTCACAGAGCAGCTCTCTCAGAATTAGGAATCTGTGGATGGAGATAGAACAGGAATTGTCCCTTTGCCCTGTCCTGAGCTAATAGCCTAAGGAAATGCTGCACAAATGGGATTTGACATTCTTCAGATAAGGCATTTATGCAGAAATTGGTACGCCTGGGCTGCTGGCTCCCCCAGCTGCAGAAGAGATATGGTGAGGTACATCCTGGTCCTTATGCTTACCTGCTTAGCAATGAGAGTAGAATTCCTTCCTTCAGAGACCCTTCCTGGCTGACAACACAATTCATTCTTTTGTTAGCATCGCTGAAGTGGGAGGTTGACGATGTCATTTCTCTGGATTTTGTTCCTCAGGCTGTAGACTAGAGGGTGAAAGACACTGGCCTTGGGGTATCTGAGGGAGCCCTTATCTACTTGCATTGAGAATCACTGCCTTGTATTTTGGCATCCTTCTGAGGGAGCTCCAAAAAGAATGGTGGTGATGATGCCTCATTAAACTGAAAAGGAAGAGAGAGAGAGAGAGAGAGAGAGAGAGAGAGAGAGAGAGAGAGAGAGAGAGAGAGAGAGAGAGAGAGAGAGAGAGAGAGAAAGAGAGAGAGAGAGAGAGAGAGACAGAGACAGAGACAGAGACAGAGAGAGAGAGAGAGAGAGAGAGAGAGAGAGAGAGAGAGAGAGAGAGAGAGAGAGAGTTCAGTTTGTCTTTCACGAGCAGTGGTAGTGGCTGACAATCAGACCCTACTTGCTCATATGACTCATGTGATTGAAAACTTTGACTTTCTAGAGCTGCCTCAGAGCATCTCCTCTTTCCAAGTTGGCCTTCTTCAAAATGGACTCAGGGCCAACCAGGCCCTGACACAGCAGATGAAGCTGGCTCTTTCAACCCCTCACTTTCCCTGCAATTTTCAGCAGCGCATTTCTGGTGTAAGAGATCTGTTTGGAAATCCGGGTTGATGAAACCTGCTGAAGAAGATAGGACAGGGAAGTGCCAAGAACTGGCATCTTAAGAGGCAGCCAGGTTACTCCATGAAGAAAGCGCTAGACCCTGAATCAGGCCTCAGGCACTTGCTGGCCATGTGACCCTGGACAAATCACTTAACTTCTCTTAACCTCCGTCTCTTCATCTGTCAAATGGAAATCATAATAATAAGTATCTTACAAATGTATCGTAAGATTCAAACGAGAGAACGTATGTAGTGCTTCTTGCAAATCTTAACATACTATGTAACTGCTATTTGTTTTTAGTAATAGTGATGGTAGCAGCAACAGCAGCAATCGTAGTAGTAGCAGCAGCAGCAGTAGTAGTAGTAGTGGTAGTAGTAGTAATAGTAGTAGCAGTAGTAATAGTAGTAGCAGTAGTAGTAGTAGTAGTAGTAGCAGCAGCAGCAGTAGTAGTAGTAGTAGTGGTAGTAGTAGTAATAGTAGTAGTAGTAGTAGTAGTAGTGTAGTAGTAGTAGTAGTAGTAGTAGTAGCAGCAGCAAGAGTAGTAGTAGTAGGCTTCTCTGTCCTGGAGCCAAGAGCCTTAGACTATGAAGGCCCTGAATCATCCATGCCTGGAGGACCCAGAGGCAAAGTTGGCCTTCAAAGCTCCAACTCTCTATTGAGTGACCCCCTCATAGCCTGGAAGGGTCTCCCTCCTCCCTCCTGCCTTCTGCCTTCTTCCTGGGCCGCCTTCAAGATTGGGCTGAAACTCTCCCTTCTCTGGGGCCTTTCCTAGTCTCCTCAGTAGCTAGGAGTCTTGCTTTGATATGACCTCTGACTTATCATACATACATGTTTTCTGACATCACACACATATGTACATGCACACATGTGTACAGTGGCTGCAAAGACACCAGTGTGTGTGGGATGTCAGGGATTTATTTTTGACTTCCTGGAGGCACAAAATGCCTCACTAGCACTGTCTGATTTGAGCCAGACTAAGAGGTGCCGCAGGAATTTTAAGTCCCTGTCTTATGAATCGGAGGCTCAGAAAGACCATGCATTTTCTATGATGACATTGACAGGATCTGAGGCAGGATTCAAACCTGGATGTTTCTGATTCAAGGATCCATGTTCTTCCTGCTATAATATGTTCATAAACAGAACTGGGAAGGAGAATTCCCACTCCTAGTGCAAGCAGGTGAAAGGTTTCTTTAGCTGGACAGTAGGGAGGTAGCCCCTCTTGCCTGAGTGTGGGGAGCATGCCTTGGGATGCCAGTGCAAGACTGTTGCTGGCACAACTGTGTTGCCAGCAAGAGGAGCTCTAGGGAAGAGCAGGGTGTTGAAGGCCAGTAGGTTCGAAGCTCATGCGCTCCTGGATTGTGTTCATCCTTGGTTGCCGAAGAAGACCATGCCATCAGAGAAATGATGACATGACTTGCACTTGATTTTTGAGTGAGGGAGAGCGGTGCAGGTCACCAGCCTCACTTCTTCTCCAGAGCCATCTGAATCCAGTGACCTGATATTCCTCAGGATGACTGGAGATGACCCAGGATGCATTGGGAGACCTTGGGCCCTTTAGGTCAAGGTCTTTTCAGGTACTCAGGATAAGGGAATGCCCATTCATTGAACAGGCCTATTTAAGAAGTTCAACTGTAAGAAAGATCACAGTCAGAGTCATATAGATAGATACATACAGAGTTAAAGATATGTAGATATTAGAACTTGTTATTTCTCATCATAGGAGCCACAGGCCAGCAGTTCAGTCCCCTCAACATGACAGTTAATGTATTCTCAAGAATTCTCCTCAGGTTGTCTTGTCCAGACTTTCTCAAAGGTGATAATTAAACTCTTACAGTTTTCTTACAGACTCCTTATAAAATGCTAGCTAAACTGTCAGCCCCCTCAAGATTTTACAGTAACAATAGCCACATTCTCTGTGGGCTGAGTTGGGGTTGCTGAAGAACACCAGACTTGTCCTCCGTCCTCCGTTCTGATCTGTCATTGTTCCTGGATGGGGCAGGTCAATCTGCTCCTCTCTGGCCCTACTCTCCATTCTTACCACTTCTGGATCATAGTGCCTCTTCTTGGCCATCATTTTCATATATGTGTTCTCTTTCTCATTGGAATATCAGGTCCATAAGGGCAGGAATAATCTTTTCTTTTGTATTTGTATACCAGTGCTTAGAACACAGTAAGGGTTTAAAAAATGCTTTTTTACATCTATTAATTTTTGCATTTATGCCCAATCCAATTCAGGCAACCTGAATCAAAGCCTTGATCATCTCTCCTTAGTTATACTTCTAGTCATAGGCCTTGGGCTTTGAAAAACGTTCTCTTTAGTTGCTGACTTCTTTCTGCCTCCTACAAAGCACCATAGAGAGCTATCTTTGCTAGTTGATGGGAAATAGTGATGCTGTACCTTTATCTGAAGGGATGGATGAGTTTCCTCTGAAGGAAGAGTTTTACCTTAACTCCTCTGGTTATTAGTTCAGCCTGGGAGATAAAAATCCCCTCAAAGCCCTTATTGTGCGACTGTAGTTCTCACCCTTCCTGCCCAAATCGATTTCATCACCTCTTGCTGATGTTGGGGAAAGGCAAACATTTGTTTCTTTCTGGCTTTAATAAGACTGTGAATCCAAGACCGCAACTAGCTGCTCAAGAGTCAGGGATGGGACCCTCCCCTGCCCTCCCTTGTCTCCCTTACACCCAGGACTCTTTCCCACCCCAGATTCAAGCCTATGAGGTCAGGGCTGATGGAGCTTTGAGGAAAAGCTTCCAGGTCCTGGCAATGGTGGTGGGGAGGGGGGATAGGGATCTCTGCCTGTCTTCAGTACATACCAGGTGGATATTGTCAAGAATGAGGGAAAGGGTGGTGGGGAGAGCTGCTGCTGCTGCTGTTGGGTCACAGGGGATTGAATACCTGTATTTAGTTGTCCTGCTGTGACCCACTTCATGGTGCTTCTGTTGGCCTCACGAAGTCCCATCCATCCACAAAGTCCTTAACCCTGCGCTTAGTGTCTGTCAGGGAGGTCAGTTTGGTTTATCGGTTTGTTTTTCCCCAGTTGTGCTGAATGTTTCTCATACTTGAGACCTTGGGTCATTGAAGACCCACATCCTTTGTATCAGTAGTTCTGTTTGGTTAAAAGCAATGGTTTGTCTGTAAAGAAAGGCCAGAACAACCAGGAACTCACAACTTGGCCATCCCATTTAGTTCAATAGTAGTGATGGGTGACCCTCCAGAAAATCAGATAGACTCAACAGAGATTTACCATGCACAGACCCGGTGTAAACTGAGACGTGACATGATCTGGTGGAGAAAGGGCCAGTCCTGGAGTTCAAATCCTGCCTTTGATGGATGGCATGCCAGCTGGGTGACTATGGGCAAATGCTTGGCTTCTCAATGCCCCTAGGCACATCTCTAAGACTACCACTAACAGACTAATTTCTGATTTAGTCATCAAACCCTAGATTTCAAACTGGAAAGTATCTCCAAGGCCAAATAGCTCAATTCTCTCATTTTACAGACGAAGAAACTGAGGTCCATGGAAGTTAAGTGACTTGGCCAGTTCCTCAGCCAGAGTTAATTAGCTTTTATCTAGAGGTATTTATTAGGATGGTATAGTAAGAACCAGTCAGTCCAAAAAATCACTCCAAAATATGGAAGTCAGTCAACCATTTACAAAACCAGGCATTATGCCAAAAGAAAAAAGTCAAAGACATTTCCTGCCCTCCAGAAGCTCACTCTATGTACATATAAACCATACACAGGAAGAAGAGAAAAGAAGGTGCTTGAATTTAGAGGAATTGAGAAAGGCTTCCAGTGGAGGAGGACCATTCCTTCCCACAAGTACATAGAGAATCCTAGGGAAATGGCCTCCTTTGAATCCACTCTTACTTTCTGCTCTGCTTATGACCCGAAATGCTTCCCCCTTCTTATTATATATTTAAGTTTATATTTTTTTTCTTTTCTTGCTGTGTATTTAAGGTTCAATAATAAGTAAAAATAAATAAAATAGAAAAAAGAAAAGGATATTAAGAGTAAGGGTACACAACAATGAAAAAGAAAAAGCCTCCACTGAGAAAGTGAATCAACCCAAAGGGTAGTAGCAGTAGAGTAATGGTCTGGAGTAAAGACCTGAGTTCAAATCTGGCTTTAGACAGTTCCTAGCTAGTGATGTGGGGTACAAGACTGAACCTTTGATTGCCTCAGTTTCCTCAGCAGCAAAATGGGAATAAAGATAGCACTCACCCCACAGGGTTGGCATGAGGACCCTATGAGATAATCTTTGTAAAGGAGCCCTTAGCACAGTGCTGGTACTCAGTAGGGGCTGTGTAAATGTTTACTCCTTTTCTTGCTTTCTCTACTCCATCTTCTGGCCCAGGGAAAATGGATTTGTCTTTTCAAAGTGATCCAGAGCTTGGTTCTAGAAGCTGGGACTGGATTGTTCCTGCTGAGAATCTCCTGCCACAGCCACGGGCCCAGAAAGGTGGGTGGAATGGTTTAGCCAGTCCCAATACCTTTCACCATCTGATTTCATCAGTGGGTCTAAGCAAGTCACTCCCTATCCTGATTGACTGAGTTGTTAATAGCTAATTTATGCTTCTGATTGTTTGGGTTTGTAACTCAAAGAGACCTTCTCACCTGCTCATGGCACCAGGGCACCAATCATCTTGTTAGGACCGATGCTACTTATGTTAACTGAGTAGCAGGGAGGCAATGTAAGGAAATGCCTTCAGTGTCCCTAGTGCTCCTTCCAGCAAGGACAACACCAGGAAGCATGGACTCATGTCTGAAGTCCTGCAATGAGGTGCCTCCTGCCTCCTGGGACAATGGATTCTGGTTTTCTGTAGCTCTGATGGACAAGAAGACTTTTCTTCACATCACAGGCTCCTTCTCTGGATCCTGGATCTCTCCTCCAGGTTCAAGAGGACCGGGCCTTCCACTGTCCACGTGGCAGTCTTTGGGATATTGGAGGGATCTTATCTTCCTCATTCTGTAATCATATGGTGATTTTGAGACCGAGGGCTGGACATCCTCCTCCCGCCTATTCAGTTCTGTCTTTCTGTTTTATCCCACCTCCTCAGTCTTATCAGATTCCTTTGGACCCCACATCGGCTCTTTGGCGCTGGAGAGGGGCAGTCTGGCCGATTTCCTCTCGGTCACCTGTGTGTTACCGGGAGGTTCAGTCCTGGTGCCCGTCCCTGCCTCTCCAGAGACGCTGGCCAAGTATCCTGCTGACATTCTCCTCACGTTTCTATTTCCCAGGAATCAGCTCTCCCCAGTTCCTGTTCCCTTATCTTCTACCTTTTGTAGATGCTGAATGCAAGGTCATGCTTGGGAAGGTTTCCTCTTAGAACACTGTGACAAGCCCGTCCCAAGGTCATTGGACTGCTCTGGCCTCCACACTCTGAAAACTCCCCTCAATTTAAAAAGCAAACAGCTGTGACCATCCCCCGTCCCCCCAGATACAGGGAGGGCCTTAGGCTGTATCACTGAACAGTGGTACTCCAACTGCTAGGCAAAGGTGAGACTGTCAGCCAACACCTAGGAGCTGAGCCACTCCTGGAAGGCCCCAGTGTGTGTGTGTGTGTGTGTGTGTGTGTGTGTGTGTGTGTGTGCATGTGTGGGTGTGCACGTGTATGTGGGTGTGCATGTGTGTGCACATGCGTGTGTGCACATGCAGCTGTGTGCGTGTGTACATGTGTGTGCATGTGTATTTGTGTGCGCATGTGTGCACGTGTGTGTGAGTGTGCATGCATGTGCGTGCACATGTGTGTGTGTCCGTGTCTGTGTCCGTGTGGTCTTGGATTTGTTCCCAGTGCCCTAAATGGGGCCTGACACCTGGGAGGAGCTTGCTTTGTTGAGGTGATAAGCATCCTGTGCTGATGGTACAAAGTTCACTGATAGCACCATTAAAGCTGTCCTCTCAGTACTGACAGTGCACCACAGGGACCTCACGCAGCCACCACTTCTTAGCCCTTTTCTGGTCTGCAGAGCACTTGCCCTGCATTATCTGATCCTCATAACAAACCCGGAGATCAAGGGCAATGATCATCCTCATCTTACAGATGGAGATAGCGAAGTGGCGAGAGATCAGAAGACTCACCAATGGCCACAGCCATGATGAGTGAGTGACTGAAGCAGTATCCGAATTTAGACCGTTCCGACTTTGCATCCAGCCCTGTGCCTGCTGCATCACCTACCTGCCTCCTAGACACCGATCAGCTCTGTCATGCAGGCTGCACATCTCCATCCTATCTGTGTAACTGTCTTAAGAGGCGTGTGACCTTGGACAAAGGCTGAACCTCTCTTTTCTCATCTGTAAAGTGGGGAGAATAGTAATAGGCTTCCTTCATGGGGTGTTGTGAAGAGAACACATGCTGACATCTGTGAAGAGCTTTATAAACTTTACAGAGCTATGTAACTTATCCATCCCTCCATCCATCCATCTGTCCATCCATCCATCTTCCTCCTCCACCTTCCATCCTCCTGCCAAAAAAAGAAAAAGGGTAAATCTAGAATGACTTGTTTTTAATGCCCTATTGTCCAGTAGTATTCACTAATGGCCTTTTTAGAATAGGGACTGGGTTTTATTGTAAAAGGAGCTCCCAGGGCACAGCCTCCTCTACTACTGTCACTTGGCAACTTTTCTGCAACTTAGAATCTTGAAGAGTTGCCTGCAACTCTAAGAGGTTAGGTGACTTGCTCAGGGTCACACAATCTGGGTGGGTCAGAGGAAGAGTCTGAACCCGGATCATCCTGACTCTGAGGCCAGCTCTATTTCATTATGTCACACTGCCTCTTGTCTTTTGAAATGCTCAGAAGTTGTCATTTTAATCATCTCTTCTAGAATTTTACTAGCTTCCCTGTCTATGGTTTGGGCAAAATTGTCCCTGTTTTCATGAAGGGAGGAAAGATGAATAAAGTACCTAAATTTCCACTGTAATGACCTCCCCATCCACCAAGAACATCAGTTTGTCAAGGACACCAACAATCCAAGTAAAGGGAAGGATATGGTGGATCTGGGCTAATTGTCTGGGGCCCATGGAAGACAGCTAGAGCTCTTAGCATCTCCTCTCTTAGTTTGAGTTTGCCTCCCTGTTCACCCTTTTTGTCCCGTTCTTTCCAATCTCAGAATCTTTCTTCTCGGCAATTACAACTGAAGCAAACCCGGATTGTGCAGTTTTTCCTTCTCTCTTTATTTGTTGTCATGAATTGCTGTTTAAGGGTTAATTGATCAGTGACTTCATTACTGAAAGGTCTATGTGGAGGGAAAGGCTTTCTCTTAATTTCCATAGATTAAGTCCTAGACTTTTCTTCATCTTCCTCTTGCTCCCAACAAGTAGGTCCTAAGAGTTAAAATGCTCTTTTAAGTTTGGTTGTAGGATTTACAATAAGATGAATAACGTGCATATATGTAGCTCTCCCTTGGTCTTCCCAGCCACACTGAGTCATTCAGTACAGGTGTTATATGAACCTGCTGAGGTTCAGATGAGGGGCGCTCATCCAGAGTTTGGTCTTCACATGCTTCTTTCATGACCATGCCATGCTCCTTTGTGTATATCTTTTACTTCCACACACACCCTTTAAAATGAAGTGATTGTTCAGTCAACGAATCCATAAGCAAGCATACCTACAATGTGCCAGGAATCATGCCATGTGTTGGTGATAAAAGGAAGGTAAGAAAAGTTGCTGACCTGAAGCGGGAGACAGAGGACCCAAGATGGCGGCAGTGCGGGAGCAGAGCTGTGTCCCTTGCTCAAGGCCTTCTCTTTCATTTGAATCCACCCTCAACCACTCTCCTCCAATTTGATCCTCAAGAGTTCCCAGCTGTCCCTTGGGAAATCCATGTCCCTTTTTGTGTCCAATCTCTCTTGGAAACCTCTTCTGCCTGTAGACTAGGTGTCGAGCTGTGCCTGGGGTTCTCTCTTGTCCAGGCCATTGGCTCTAAAGTGGTCTGCTCCTGGGGCTCCCTCTGGGTTATTTTTAGCTTATTTTTGTTTTGATGACAAATTCTTCCTTTTGAGAACAAGATCAAGACCAGAGCAGGGGCATTGAAAGAGGAAAGGATGAGAAGGTTCCAGCGCGCTCCAGGCTGCCTGTGTGTCAGCTGATGCACCGCTTCTGAACTTGTGGAGAGTGAACATCTCGCATCACAACTTCCTTCTGCCAGCTTGGGGACCTGTGCCAGGAGCTCAGCATGTACTCCCACCACCACATCCTTTCTACTTCTCTTTCCTTTGTCCCTTATTCAAATGTCCTCCTGCATCCTTCAACATTGACATGGCAGGACTGGAGTAAGGAGTTCAAATCTGCCCTCAGACATGTGTGTGACCCTGGGCAAGTCACTTCACCACTGTCTGCCTCAGTTTCCTCAACTTTAAAATGGGGCTAAAATGGGGAACACCTACATTCCAGCTGAGTGAGCATCAAATGAGATAATATGTGTAAAGTTCTTAGCACACTGCCTGGTGTATAGCAGGCACTTAATAAAGCTTGTTTCCTTCTCAAATCAGATTTGTACATTTCTATTTGGGTAAATATAACCTTGTTGTACCAAGCTCCACTTACCTCCCCTTCTACTTGTTCTGTTTTTCTTGAACAAATCAATCAAGTCAGCAAGAATGCATTTAGGACCTACTATGTGCAGTAACAATATATTTAGGACCTACTATGTGCCAGCACTGTGCTAACAGGGAAAGGCCCAGACAGCCTCTGTTGCCAAGGGACTTCCAGTCCAATGGGGTAGCCAGCCTGAAAGGCCTCTGCCAAACAAGCCTCTCCTCTGGCTGACCTGGTGCCATCTCAGAGGGAAGGCCCTCATGAGGCTCTTCTGTGTCTGTAGCTGGTCATCAATCACACCCTGATAAGCCTCTATGACGTCTGTGTGATCATGTCCACTCCTCTCCACATACGTGGCTGTATTTCACAGGTTTATTCCTGTACCTGGCGTTTGGATAGGAGGCTGAAGCCCCAAATGAGCAGAGGCAGGGGACTCAAGCTAAGGTTTGTTTTCTTTTTTTTAAAAGGTCTTTCCTATTTAGGAAAACATCCACCTTCACAATCCTGCTTGGGGCTCTTGAAGGCTGGCCCAGTGGAGTGAAAGCTCTGACAGATTACATGCTGAAAAGCTTCGGGGACAACCCCAGAAGCAGACTTCAATGGTCTGCGTCCTAAGAGGGGGCTGAGCACCACGGTCCTGGCCAAGGCACAGTGGACAAAGGGCCTGCCATGCGGTCACGGAAACCTGGGTTTAAACCCTACCTGGCACCTCGGGCAGCACATTTAGCATCTCTTGGCCTCTGCTTCTTCAGCGATAAAATGGGAATAACAATAGCAGCTGCCTCACCAGACCACCATGAGAATCAAAAGAGATAATAATAAATTTTTTTCAAACCTTTAAGCACTTTTAAAATGTATGTTCTTAACTCTTGGCCACCATGATTGTGGCTCTCTGCCTTTTCTGTAGCGATGGAAGCAGTGCTCAACCAGGGGCAGATGGTTTGAAGAATCCCATGTTTCTAGGTCATCTGTTAATGTTAACTTCTGACCCTGTGATGCTTGAGATCCTTGTCCAGTAAACAGGAACGCTGACCGAGAAATTACAGAATGAAATCTTATAAATGTTGAGGTTTTCGTCATCCATTGGCTAACACCAGGACATCACTATAATAGGGATGATAAAGAGTGATGTGGGAAGGGCCCATGACAGAGCCTCAGGGAAGACTCGCATTCTGGAGCAAAGCAGTGGCCAGCAGTCCTCAACCATTGCTATACACAGGGAAAAGAAGGCAAGACAGTCTAGACCCTGGAGGAGTGAGGCAGGCAGTCAACTCTGCCACCGCTTTGGTGACTGATCATCTGATGGGGACAGCCCAGGACCCTGAGCGATGGGCCAGGAACAGCAGAGCTTCCAAGTGCCCTTGGTCATAAACCTGGGAAGCAGTCCCCACCAGGGTACAGCCTGAGGATGGACTGCTTCCACAGGTGCTGCAGTCACAGTTCATGAAGACACAGATGAGAAACTTCTTGTCATCAAAACCCTGGGCACTTTCAAGTGGTTCAACATCAGAAACTAGACTTAACCAATTAAAGAAGATGACATTAAAGAAGAGGCATGACCTGCTTTGCAGCCTACTTCTGAATCTCCTGAGCACCATGGGACTTCCCCCCGACTTGTAGCTGAAGCCTGCCCTGGCTATCTTCTCCTCCACTGGGGTGGGAGCTCTTGGAGATCAAGGATTGTCTGACTTTTCTATTTGTATTGCTGATGATGAGCATGGTGCTTTGAATGCAGTAATTGCTTAATTAATGCTTCATTCTTCTTTCAGTTAGTCTATAGGGAAGGACCTGAGTCGAAGTGTTCAGATTGTAAGTGAAGAATAGAGGGACATCAAGAGAACACCGAGGGAGACAGTACCAAAGAGAGAGGGATCAACATGTAAGATCCTACAGAAAGGTTGAGGAGGACTGAGAAGAGTCAGCAGATGTGGCACTCTGGAGATCCTTGATACCTTTGGGGAGCGAGAGTTCCCGGGACTGTGAGATTAGAAGATAGATTGCAAGAGGTGGAGAAATGAGAGGAGAGGAAGTTGGCAGTAAAGGCCTCAGTTAGGGATACCCTCTTTGAGAAGTTTTGCTGAGAAATATTGTGCTTAAATGTGCCAAGGGATGGGCTACATGCTAGAGATCCAGGGAAAGACAAGAACAATGCCCCAAGATTGTTATGGGGGAGATCGCGTATGAAAACTCATGATCTAAAGTTACAACTAGAATCAATGGAAGGAAATCTTGGAGTGGAATGCTCCAGCAACTGGGGGACCAGGACATGTCTCCTGCACAAAGGGATGTCTCAGCTGAGTCTTACAGGAAACCAGGGCTTCTAAGAGAGGGAGAGATGGGAGTGTAAAGATTAGGCCAGACTGGCAGGTTGTAGACTCTCCCTGTTGGGTGATATATACTCCCAGGTGATTCAACTTGGCCATAGCAGGGGCATGATCTTCAGCAGTGATGCATACCAAATACAGTAGGAGTTGATTCACCTGAGCTCACTTCCCCTGCCTGAGTTGCCCTTCATGATCTGCTGGCCAAGCCTCAGAGCTTGGAAGTCCTTGTGGTGGTTTGTGCTCAGGCCCTCAGGACACAATGCCAACAGCTCGAACCTTGGCTCTGCTCCTGAGCTGATCAAATTTCAAAGACCCTTTCAGTACCTTGTAAGAAAAAACCAGTCCATCCCACTTGGGGTTAAGATATGACTCTGACTACAGTAGCTTGTTGACTTAGAAAATCATAGGGAAACTGAAAACTAATTTTAAAAATATATAGCTTTAGCAAAGTGTGGGCTACAAACCCAAGCCACAAGAGTCAGGGGCATTTCTACATGGCAATAACTGAGTTCAGAAGGCAGTAACGGAAAGATTTGTCCTGTTCAAAATGATAATAAAATGTATGACGTGTTTGGGAATCTATCCACCAGAGCAAGGTCAATATTTGTATAGATATTCGGATGAAATATCGGTTAAAGAAGTGAAGAACAACAGAAATCCCTAAAGGCATATCCACTGCTTGGGGCTGGGGGCCAAGGGAGCAAAAAATGAAAATATGCTTGAGTTCTTATCTAGATTAAGGGTTACATGAAACAAGCACCAAAGAGATACTTCATAGCTCTAGACAAAATAACAACAGAATTCATTTGGAGGAACAAAAGATCTAAAGTCCCAAGGGAAATAATGTAAAAAGATGTCGAACTCTGTTGTAAAACAGCCATCCAACCATTTGGTGTTGATTTAAAAAAAACAAAACTAGATCGATGGAACAGACTAGATAAGGAAGAGGCAGAAATAATAAAATTCAACAGCCCAGTTTCCAACAGATCCTGTGAGATTTTAAAAGGGAAAATGTCTAAGACCTTCAAAAAAGGGAAGAGTGGAACTTGCAAATGACTGTGAGTTTAGCTTCAGTTCTTCCCAGACTCCAGAATGTGTCATGATGACCTGGTTCTAAACATGCGGTCCTGATCTCAGATGGCTGGCCTGGCCTCATTAATGAAGGGTCATGCTAGGTTGCCTTTGTTTCCTCTTGAAGATGGACCAGAGGGAGACTATAGGGCAAAGGGTTCCAGATTCAGAACTGGAAAGGGTTCATGGCTCATCTGGTCCAGGCTTCTCATTTTGCACAGGAGGATACTGAGGCATGAAGAGATCAAAGGACTTTGCCCAGGGTCACACAGCTAAGAAGAAGCCTACCCCAGGTTTTTCTGCCTCCAAGTCCTGTGCTCTCTTAGCTGTCCCAGACTGCCTCAACATGTAAATATTGTTTACCTAGATTTTTGTGGCATAATGAGGGGGGGCAAAGAGAGAAAGAGAGGAAGGAGGAGGAGAAGAAGAAGGATAGGAGGAAGAAGGAGAAGAAGAAGATGAAGAAGGAGAAGAAGATAAAGAAGGAGGAGGAGGAGGAGGAGGAGGAGGAAGAAAAAAATAGAAGGATGTAGAGAGAGAAAAAGGAGAGGGGTTACCACTTTTGCTAATGCAGGCACTGTAGAAAGTCATGGCAGATTCAACATCACTTATTTCTTTGTTCTGAACTAACCCCCAAGATACCACATGTGCTCAGTAGTGGGGATCCCTTTGAGTAGGTTTGTTACTTGCCATGGTGGCATCATTGGACTTAACCCAATTGAAAGGGAAATGATAAATTCATTTTGATGAAAGCCTCCATTTTGGGAAATGGTTTTCCTGAAGCACCAAATGGAATTTAGGGCCATTCAAGAGGGCTTTCCAGAATGGCAACTAGGGAAGGGTGAGGAGCACTGATACAGGATAATGAGACATGGCATTCTGGTCAGATTCTACATGGATTTGGAAAACTTTATTGAGTTTTTGACCTTCTAAACCAAACTCACCATCTGTAAAAGATAGATAACACTGGAGCAGTATGACTGAAAGTCTTCAATTCAGAATTTATTGTCTCCATTCGGAAATCCTCCCTCGCTCTTCTCTGGGTCTTTTAGCTAGTTTTAGTCCCCGCTTTGGCTGCTTTTTATAAGTGGTGATTCAGCGGAGCATGGGGAAGTGTGTTCTTTCTGCTCCAAGGTATTATCAGACCTCCTCCTAACCTGTTCTACTACAAGGAGCCAGAATATTGGACTAACAGGATTTCCTGCTGCTTGGATGGTGGCTTGGACCCTTTGGAAGAAGCCCCAGGTAGTCACAAAGGTTGGGTCTTAAGGATTGCTGAGTTCTACTCTCAGGATCCAACTTCAAACCTGGAAAGGTGAGAGAGCATACACACTCTATAGAAGAGGACCGGCATTTTATCAACAGAATGAAAATGGCAAGCAAACATGCACTAACCATGCTTGATACACTGCTTCACAGGATGCAAGGCATCCTTTACAGGATGGGGGCATCTCCAAAGGTAAAGTAACAGATAACTAATCTGCAGTAATCCCAAACTGATACAGGTGGGTTTAGAGGAATGTGTTTGCACTGGAGATTTGGTGGAGGTGTAAGGACGTTTGTGGTGTTCTCTGGTAGGAGACGTGGACCTTTCCTTGAATAAATATTTGGATCAAAGGAAGCCCAAGAAATAATCCCTCTGAATTTCTATTGTGAAGACCTCTGAGAACGAAATCTCTATGGAGAAGAGACTCTTTAAGGATGAAGCTGTAGCAGGGTCTCTGGACTGAACATTTCTCTTTTTACACAGGGAAAAGGGGACTTGGGCAAGAGACAGCCAGAAGGTCATCATCCTGCTCATCGAACTGAGATGTTCTCTTCATGTAAACATGAACAATGCCCCTTCCCCAGACCCAAGTGAGCACCGTATGGGAGTCAGTGCATGTTCAAAGAAGGGAAATCTAGGGCAGCCTTGATAGTTTATTCTTCACATCCCATGGCTGCAGAGTGATCCTGGACTCTGATGAAGCATTCTGGGAGACAATGATCCTTGGCCGTCATTTCAGGTCACACCATTATCCTAATCAGAATAATGTGGAGCCTCAGGGTTTGCACAGCATCTGCACACTCACAACATTTTGGTGTGATAGGCACTGTTAGGGTCTCCAGCTTGCAGAGGAGAGTCACCTAGTCAGCAAATGTTGAGGAAAAAAGGGACTTCAGAATGCGTTGATTCCAATTTTCTTATTTTGCAGGTAACAAAAACTGAGGCAAGAGATGTTAAGTGACTTACAAGGATCGCACAACTAATTAAGGGGTGAGGAGAAATTTGAACCCAGGTCTTTCGAACTTCAATTCTGGCATCCCATAAATTATTCAAAATTGTGAGGAAGACCTGTACTCACATCCTGTCTCAGGTACCTCTTGGCTGTGTGACCCTGTCATGACACTTCACCTTTGCCTCAGTTTCCCCCCAACATGAAATTGGGGTGATAATAGCATCCACCTCCAAGAGTGGTCATAAAGATCAAATGAGATAATCTTTGTAAAATGGGATAAAAATTCAATCTGGTAACTATGGTTATTAATAATGATTGCTCTGCCCTCAGAAGTCATTTGGTTCATCTTGTCTTTGCATACTCTCCTGTGCTGCGTCCCCCAGCTTGAAGACCTCCAGTGGTAGCCCATGACCTCCCAGTTTGTTCCAGGTTCAGAACGGCGTTTGATTCTCTGACTGGAGATGTCTTTTCCTCAGTTGTTTCCCTTCAAGTGACAAGGGGCAGAGTGGAAAAATGGGCTCTGGGTGGGCTGAAGATTGACTTAGTTTTCAACTGGAATGCACTCCTAGTTTTATATTTTGTATTTTTATCATTTCCTTAAATTAACTTCGGTATTTTGTAAAAATAAATGTTGTATTTTTGTTTATTTTGTTAAATATTTTCCTATTACATCTTCCTTTTGTTCTGACCACACTTGGAAGTGTTGTGGACTAACTCTGGTGTTAAGAATACCAGACTGGGCTCAGAGGACCTGAATTAAAATGCTGCTTGTGTTGACTACTGTCTGTGTGATGTTAGGCGACCAATTGCAAACATATACTAAGAGACTCCAGTAGCCAGCCGCCATTCTGGATGCTGGGGAGGCAGAGGTGAAAGTCTGAGGCCTTCGCTTGTTCATTTGTAAAACAGGAGGATTGGGTCAGAGTGCCTTGAAAGGACTTTCCCACTGTGACTCTAGGGACCTTAGAAATGATCATCTAATTGCCTTATTTTGCAGATGAAGAGACGGAAAGTCCAGACACATTCAATTACTGGCCTAGGCTCTACACACACACACGCACACACACACATGCATACATGCACACACGCACACGCACATGCACACACACACATGCACATATGCACACAACTGCTCTAATATATGTCTGAGGCAGGATTGGAACCCAGGTCTCTTTGATTTCAAGTTCATTGCTCAATCCAATAAACCAAGCTGCATTTGTGATTTTTATATGATTTTATGTCCCCAATCCACATAATCTTCCAAGGGCATCCTGGGCATTTCAAGGCATGGATTGCTGCCTTCAGTGGATGGCCTTTTATACTTCCCAAGTAACAGGCAGAGGCTTAGTAAAGTACACTCTGCTTTTTTGGGGATGTGCTTGTATGTGTGTATGCGTGTGAGCATAGGCATGTGCATGTGCATGTGGTGTCTTTGAAGGGGCAGGAATCCTCTGCTTCCCTTCTAGTAATAAAGGGGTGATGGGAAATGTGGGTCCACACAGTCAGTTTTCATTTCTTGCCTTGCTCGTGGCATTCCCAGCATGCCTTATGCTCTCACGCATAAGAGTGATGCATGAGGCATGAGGGGTCTCACGATGAGACCCTTATAAAATCTGCTGATGGATCTCCTTGGTCTTTATGACACCAGATTGCACCATCAGAAATGTCAACAGGGTCGGTCACTTACAAGGTCAAAAGCCCGGGGTCCCTGGGAGGGGTGGAGAACTTGGAGAGCTTGTGAAGAGACAGTGAAGAGGGTTGTCTTTCTCCTTTGTAAACAGTCTCTCTCTTCCTCGTGTTCATCGCTGGTTGGAAAAAACATGACCTCGTAAGTATTTACTTTTGATCTGTCCACAAAAGTGGAGGGAGGGAACTGAGAGGTGACACGAAAGCTTTCAGCAGGGACCAGAACATTTTTACCAAAACTTTGGCATGGAGCCAGAGACAGCCTTTGAGAAGACACTCCTTTCCCCACAGAAGCACGTTCTGAACATGAGCACCTGGACGTAGCTCAGGTGGGACTGACAAGTGTCCAGAGCCTGCTCAGGACATGCGGCTGATGGAAGCAGCAAAGGCCTGAAGGGTTGGGGGAGGAGGCTTCCTCAGGACCCTTAAGAGGACAGTCTTCAGTCTGCCCCTTCCAATGGAGCCTCCATGCAGTTACCCAAATATTCTGCCCAAGGCATGAGTCTGCTCAGAATGTTAGTGCTTAGAGCCCTCCTGTCCTAGCTCCACCCTGCATCCTTTCACTCTCATTGCTCAGGGGACACTCTGGGAATCCCTTCCTCATCCCCCACTAGGAAGCCTCTCTCTTCAAATTAGCTGGAGTTGACTTTTTGGGGTGCATGTGGTGTCCCCCAAGGCCTGTTTTCGCTGTTGTCCTTGTATTTTCTCTTCTAGCAAAGTTCCTGGTATATAATACATACATACATATATATACATATATATATATATAAAATGTGTGTATCATATACATATATATGATATAAGCATATAATAAATGCTTATATAATAAGTATATAATAAATACTTTCTGACTCTAAATGAAATAATTCATTGTGCTTAAGGCTAGGCAGCTCCATGCCCAACACGCCGAGGGTTTTTTGTTTGTTTTTGTTTTTGACCAAGACTGTCTTAAAGAGGGGCACCAAGGTGGTGCCATAGAGCATAGAGCACAGGGGCCTGGAGTCAGGAAGACACATCTTCCATGAATTAAAATCTGGCCTCAGACACTTCCTAGCTCTATGACCCTGGGCAAGTCACTTTACCCTGTGTGCCTCAGTTTCCTCATCTGTAAAATGAACCAGAGAAGGACATGGCAAACCTCTCCAGTATCTCTGCCAAGGAAATCCCAAATAGGGTCATAGAGAGTGGGACAGGACTAAAAAATGACTGAATAACAAGGAAGATACATTCCTAGAAAGATAATTGTAGGCTGGTCTCAGACTAGAGCGTTGTAACTTAATCTTTATCCAATCAGCTTGGTGATTCAGTGGCTATGATGTTGGACTTGGGGGCAGCAAGACCTGAATGTGAATCCTACGTTAGATATTTACTACTTATTTGACCCTGGTCAAGTCTATCAGCCTCAGTTTCCTCCTCTGTAAAATGGGGATAACAACACCCACCCTACAGGGTGTTGGGAGACTCAATTGAGACATCACATGCAAAATGCTTGGCAGAGGCTAAAGAGCTAGGATTTTGATGTTTACTACTGTGATCAACCAAGGATTCCCAACCAGTCTGGGTCCCCACAGTCCCTGGCTTTCAGTCAACAGAATACTCCTGGGGGTGTGGCCCCTGCCACAGTCTGTGTGACTCTGAGGTGCTAAGACTCTCAGTCCTTTTTTCTCTATGTTGTGAAGCACTTTTCCCAAGTGATCTTTCATGATTAAATTTGACCAGTACCTGGTAAGTACCTGCCAAAGTGTGATTCAAAAAGAGGATGGGCTGGCCAGTGATAACTAGGGATGACTTAACTCTGGGCAAAGGTTGGGAGCAGGTAAGAGGAGAATCTGAGAATTGTGGGGAGGAGCTCTACCTGCCATGGCCAGGGGACCAGGAGCCAGGGATGTTCTGCCACAGAGAAGTAGAAGATCATGGGGGGAGGGGACAGTGGGACTGCACTGTGGGAAGGAAGTGTTCCTTTATTGGACAAGAAATACTGGGAGCTCAGGTCAGCGCCTGGTCCCATGCCCAGAATGGTTCTAATTGATGATTGCCCAAGAAGAGCGAATGATGGATGATCATCATGCTTAGCTCTTCAAGAGAGATCTAGGACAGCTTCCAGTAGGTTGGGTGGAGCTCCTGGGGGCTCCTTATGGATGAGCCCATGGGTGAGCTGAGCCCTGCCTCAATGGAAGGGGTTCTCCCTGCACTGAGAATGCCATCTATTGGAGGAGGGAAAGATACCAAAGGGATAAAGAGGACAGACAAGGTGGTCCTTTCCTGCCTTTGAAGGGTGTTGATTCCAAGAACAGTGCTAGATTGAGCATGTATTTAAGTGTGATACATAATAGATCAGGACAGGAGCAAAGGAGAGGAGCAGGGATGTGCTCTAGAGATATTAGAGGAGGGAAGGGCACTCTCATTTGGGGATACTGGGTAAGACCACACACAGGTGAGAAGAGAGAAGAGAAACCTTGATCTTGGAATGAGGACCTAGGTTCAGATTCCATCTTAGACTGGGTCACCTTGGACAAGTCACTTGTGCCCTTGGGGCTTCCACGTTCTTAGTACAAAATGGCAGTTGGAAGATATGACCTCTGAAACCCATTCTAGCTCCAGATCTGTGATCTTACAGAAAGGGGGCTTTGAAGAAGTCAGCTTTCAGAGCAGCACAAGGAATGGCCAACTTGTCTTTGATCTCAGCAATCACTCTTGACTTTCAGCTTCTGGATTGAGGATCGTGGTGTTTTTTAATAATCTGCTTCTGGAGATGCCGATTTAAGTCACAGACACAAGCCATTCCCTTCCCTACATTCCTCCCCCCACCTTTCTGGTTGTGGGCAAAAGGAAAGAGGGGAAAGTGACATCTGTCTTTGAACTGTGTTTGTAAACAAAAGCATTCTTTCCCTAGGCTCAGTGTCCCCATCCTATGTAATCACTTGGCTGATTAAAACCAGAGTAGAAACAACTTCTGCATTCCAATTTTGTCAAAGGCAGTCAGCCTCTGGAATCTAAAACTTGGCCAAGGATGTTTGTCTTTGGAGGTCACGTGCGACAGGATGCCCAGGAGGTTACAGCAGGTCAAGATTCAGTTTCCAAAAACTCTACTGACTCCCCCCCGCCCCGTCCCCCTTCCCACAGCTGCTGGGAAAGGGCATTTCATGAAGTGCACTTGGTGGAAGGTAGCTGTAAACTGCATCTAGTTTTCCTTTGTTTACCAGAAAGGAAAGGGTCACTAGGCATTGGCGTGGGGTAGGAGAAGGTGTTTGAACTTAGGTCTTCTGGTGCCACGTCCAGCTCTCTTTCCCACCATATTACATTTCCCATCATTAAAATACACCTGCAACTTCTTTTTTTTTTCTATTTTAATTTTTTGACATTCACTTACATTTTTTTATTCATTTTGAACTTAAATGCAAAAAGACAAAATAGAAGAACATCTCCATGTACACAGCACAACATAAATAGAGGATTCAGTTTAAACCCACGAATTTCCATTTTGCACTGTTTACTTAGTTTTGGAAAAGTATTTAATAAATACTGCACATCATTTTCAAAGCTGCTTTTCTGAGCTTCCTTTTCAGTTTTCTTTTGTTTTCTGCAGGCACTTTTTATTCTTTTTCTCCCTCCCTCTCCACCCCATCGTAGACAAGGCACAAACATGTCTCTGTGTGCATCTGTGCATGTACATATACACAGAGACATAGACATGTACTGTATGTACTTCTGTTTATCACTTTTCTCTGGAGGTAGACAGCGTCTTTCCTCACAGATGCTCTGTCGTTAATTTGAGTATTTCTAAACTCTGAATGACTCTTAGAACAACGTTGCCGTAACGGTGGTTCTGATCATTTAGCTCTTCATTATTTCATGCAAGTCTTTCCATGCTTTTCTAAAATCAAACAGCTCATCATTCTTATAGCGCAGAAATATTCCCTTGGCATTCACCTTTAAAAGTTTTAGTTTCAAATTCTCTCCCTCCATCCAGTCCCTCCTTCCCCCACTGAGAAGGAAAGCAGTACGAAGCCCACCATACATGTGAAGTCATGCAAAACATAGGTTTGCTATTTCCCAAAGGCAATGCTGCCTGGTCTTCTGTTGATTTCTGGGCATACTGCATTGTCCTTCTGTGGCACCTGGCACCCTCATCTAGATCCACACCTCCATTACTCTCTGGATGTTTGTATCCATGTGGAATCGCTTTGCTATTAAGATAGAACTCAACCCTCCTTCTTGTGTGTGGAGGGGAGTTGATATGTCTGAGAAGATGAGAACTCCTCTATGGCTCCAGTTTCAATAAAGGGAACACACTCACACACACAAACATGCACACTCAGATACACATACAGATACACACACATATATACTCACAGATACACACACAATACACGCTCACAGATATACTCACAGATACACCCCCTCCCCTTCCCCCCCCCCCCCCCACGGTTCTAGGATTTTCTCAGAGATGGGTCCTGGTGCCTTATGCATATATATGGAGTTTGCTGCATTAGAGAACTGGGGGAATTTCCCTTTGAAGGACGAGGGCATCTCTCTGCGTTGACCTGAGATATCTCACTCCCAGTGGCAAAGCTCACTCACTCTCTCTGTGATCGAGTGTGCACTGATATGTAGAGTTTTTCTGATTTTTATTTGCTGTTGGCTCAAATCAATGAGTTTATTGGCTATTTGATATTTGCTATGAAATGTGTGTGACTGGCATTGGGTTGGAATGGAGTCCAGCCCTCAGCTAGAGCCTGAGTTATGCACCATCAGCTAGAGCCAACCAGTTATGCACCAAATCCTTCCCTACTGAGGGACAGTCTCTTGAGCCCATGATTCTTCTCCTCTAGATTGGGCATATTTAGCAGATGGATCTCATTCTGGACTGATGCTCCTTCTTTGAGGAGACTTCAACAGTCAGCACCCAGGCTCTTAGTCTCTTGCTCTCCTTCAGGTCAAAGTCAAAGTCTCCCTTGGTGAGATTCCAGAGACCTCTACGAATGCCCACCATGTTCTTTCAAGTCATGTTTACACACACTCACATGGGCATAGACATAACCCAAAAGGACAATACGTGCCTTGCACATCGACATGTGATTGTACACATGGACACACAGGCATATACACATAGATCTGATAGAGGAGTGACCAAATGTTTTCTTAATCAGCAAAATAAAATAAAATAAAATAAATTTAAAATGGTCGTTATATGCTTACTCCTCAAGAGGCCTTCTCCATTTCCCCACGGCTTTGGCACCCCAGAGGAAGGCTATTGAAACCCCTTTGTACCAATGGGGAAAACCATCTCTAAACGCCTAAATGCTTTCAGGTTGAACACGAGTCCCCCAGTGAATTGCTAGAGGCTCGTTTGGAATTAATTAGGTTTTTTTTGAATTCTGAAAAGGCTCTTCATTCCCTTTTAAAACATGCAGATGAGATCTGCATTGATGTTTCTGGGATTCTGCAGATCTAAGGAGTTCCCACTGTGCAACTGTGAGGGGCTCACAGAGGCAAGGGGATTGAGGGACACTTGTCTGCCATAGTATATGCCTCTGAATGGGCAAGGAAGGCAGCAAGTTCTCTGAAATAAGTGGATGCTTTAGTATGGAGGTTATTTAAGGTTATAATTCTCATAAGTTAAAAGGCACTACATTTGTTGGGACCTCACAACACTGAAAGATAATTACTGTGTCCTCAAGATTTCTCCTCTCTGGAATAAGCAGCTCCAGGACATGGCTTATAGACCTGTATAGTCGTGAAATCCATCAGCAAGGTCACCCTTAAATGGAGGCTCCTAAAATGTGCTCAGCACCTGGTACAAGCCTCCGGATATAGTCTGACCAGAGCAAGCATGATGGGACTGTTCCCTCCTGCTTTTTCTTAGCACAATGTATGCCTCTCAATACAACCAAAGATCATATGAACTGTTTTTGACTCATATTGAGTTTACAAGCTACTAAGACTCACAAATCTTTTTCAAATAAACCTCTAACCTCACTTTTTCTATCTTGCAGTGGATGAATTTCATTTATAAAACAGTTTGCAAGCCTGAAAATATGCCACATGAGTAAATGCTATTGCTCATGATTTTTGGGGACAGGAAACCGAGAGTAACATTTTATGTTTTCCCTTACATGATTTCATATTAGATTCCTGCCTAGCCTATAGATTGTAGCCTATAGATGTCTTTTTGGGTCTAGATTCTGTCACCCAGTGATCTCCATTGGTAACTATGGGTTTGGGTCATCCACTTACATCTTACCTGGGAGGAGGCCACCTACCACTTCCCAGCCAGCTCCAAGTCATGCTCATAATGACTGT
Source organism: Bettongia penicillata ogilbyi (assembly GCA_023548195.1). NCBI lineage: Eukaryota > Metazoa > Chordata > Mammalia > Diprotodontia > Potoroidae > Bettongia > Bettongia penicillata. The sequence continues at coordinate 1,430,876 of JAJHZJ010000218.1, forward strand.
ACCTCATCTAAGTCACTGATAAAAATGTTCAGTATACAGGGCTGAACACTCTGCTGGAGAATCCTTCCAAGCTGATATCTAACCGATAAGGGTCCACTTGACCCTCCCATCCTTTCCAAATCCATCTAGTTGGACTGTTGTCCTTACCCCTTATATTCCCACAAGAACACCAATGAGAAAATTTGTCAACTATTTCATTAACTCTCCCTCCTGACCAGGCTAGTGATCCTATCAAAAGAGCTAATGACATGAGCTTTGTGGGACCTTTTCTCAAAGCCTTGACCTGCTCTTGAAGTCCCTTTGGCATCACTTTGGCTTCCTTTTCATCTCCTTCCATAACATTTAATATTGCCTTCCAGCCTTTTGCCAGGGGGAAAAGTTGAGCCGACCCACCTTGAGTGTTCAGACTCTTCTTCTCTCTCCTGAAACCTTGGAGGGAGAACAATCTCCATCCCCCTTTGGCTTTTTGTGCCGCCATGATCTCTACATCTCTCTTTTCCATTGGCCCTCCCTTGTGAGGCAGAGAACTCATCATAATCCACACCCTCCCCTCCCCACCTCTCATGGGCAGACAGGACTTTTCCATCAGACCAGTAGAAGACGTTGCAATTCCTCTGAGTCTGGCCACTTCCTGTGTGTTTATAATCAATATTGTTGCCTGGATCCCTCCACATGGATCCTCTGTCTTCCTGACTGAGTGACTGATTTTTGATGTTCCCATCATATGTTTATACTACAATTTAACAGTCCCCTAGTTGAGTGAAACCTATTTTTCCAGTTTTTGTCCTGCCACAGAGTATTGTTTAGTCCATTTTGGTGGATAGGAGATCTTCTTACTGTCTTTGAGCTCTTTGGGAATGTGCCCATAGCAGTCAGCTCTCAGGCGTAGAGTAGGAACAACTCAGTGACTTCTTCCATAAGGCAGGGAAACTGTTGGAGGTTCCAGGCTGAGGAGGCCTCAGGAGCACAGAGAAATTCCAGAATGAGCCAGATGTGGAGAAGGCATGCTCTGAAGTCCAGGAAGTTGGGGACAGGACTGGGAGAATGGATTTGGGAGTAAGCTGCGCCTCCCCAGAGGTCAGTCCAATCATGCCAACCAGTTATGCACCTAAAGCTGGTCCTGTGTTTGTTCCACAGTTCAGTAAACACCTTCCTTCACAAGCTCCAGCATAGTGCATGGCACACAGTAGGCACTTAATAAATGCTTGTTGCACTGCTTTCTGCTCCAGTAAGAGCCCAATGGATTTAGCCACCCCAGAATGTCTCCCTTCATCTCCAGACCAGGTCCATTCTTTCCTGGAACATCCCACCTCATTTCTGACTCTGGGCTCCCCTGGCTTCCTAGGCATAAGGCTCTTCTCCATGGGCCTTGACTTTGGTGCCTACCCTCTGGATCTCTCATTTGTCCTGAGGTCTTTGCCTGTGGTCCCACATGAGGTTGGGAACTCCTCCAGGGATTGTCCTTCATTTTTCTGTATTCCCAGGGCTTAGCTTGGAGCTTGGCATGCAGTGGGTGCTTAGCAGTTGCTGATTAACTTTATCTGGCTCAACTTTGAAGCTGACTTGATCAAGGTTAAGGAAAAAACAAAAGCCAAACCTGAAGAATTTCGGTCTCCACCCACAATTTCTTCACAGGACACATGGTTCATGGCTCATGGCATTACTGCTTTGAGTAGGAAGCCAGGCCTCCCTTATATACTCTTGCTTTAACAGACGTGCCAAGCATCAGGGTGCATAGGCCTTCAGCGACCTCCAAGGAAGCTGTCCTCCCTATCCCTGAAATACCTCTAGGAAGGAGAAACAGATTGACTGAAGGGACTGAAGGTGAGGAAGGAGAACAGAAGCCTTGGGGGCATTGGGGAGGAGGGGAATGAAAGCTGCCTTTTCATACTGGGAAGGCTTTCACTGGCAGAAGGGGAATTTGTGTGGTTTGTCCCTGGAGGACAGAACTGTGGAGAAGGGCACAGATGGGCAGGTGTCCTGAGGCTCTGACTGCCCCTGAATACCATTAAGTTTCCCCATTTCCACCATGAAGCTCTGAGTTGTTTCTCCTTCATCCACGGACTGCCCAGGGGCACTCTGAAGGGTGTATCTGTGTTTGAGGGTCATGGCTCCTACCTGTAAAATGAGGGGTTTGAACCCAAAGACCTAGAAGATTCCATCTGTGTCTGAGGCCTCTCATCTCTGAGGGTCAAAGCCAGCTCTGTAGTCTCCACAGCTTACACATATAATGGGCATTTATTCAGGGTAGATAATGGCTGTTTGCTTGGTGCTGGGCTGCCCCCAAAGATAGCCCAAATCAGGACAATTACATTGAAATATAAATGTCTCCAAGTCATCTGTGGGGCTAGAGAAGGACTTGGAGCGCTGGGACCTTAGATCAGCAGCTGGGGACCCAGTCCTCAGAGCTTTCTGGGCAACTCAGCTAGATGTTTCCAACCTCATTTGCCAACATCCTTAGTCACAGAACTGGGGAATACAGCAGCCCTCAGCTGCCTGCTATCCTCCTGCTGAAATGAACCATCACTCACTGTCACTCCCTGCCTTCCCTTTGTCTGAGTCTCCTCTAGGAAGTTGCAGTCTCCTTGAGAAATGTTGACATCCATGATGTTCCCTCATCACCCTCTTCTTCACTGCCCCCTCCACACAGACTCTAGAGAGAAATCTCAAAATAGAAATTCCTGAAAAAGAGTCAGAAGGGAAACCAGAGGACTCTGTGCATAGCAGGCCTTCCCTCCCTGATGCTCTGTGCTCCTTTTCAACTCACCTGCTCCTCTAGGGATGCCCACATCAAGTCTCCTGCTTTTGACTCACATGGTTTTGACATTTTAAATGGTCAGTATTTCTCAAAGTAGTTCTGCCATTAGAGGGATTAGTTTGTGAGATTCCCTGACCACCCTGTCCTTTAGTGCCCTGCACTTCAACAGAGTCTTGGAATGTCCATGAAGAGAGCAAGGATGATGGATCATAGGATGACCCCTCTAGACCTGAAAGGAACTTCAGAAGCTGATGGTGCAAAGCTCAGCACGATACAAGTGAGGACAATGAAGCACAGGAAAGAGGAGGGACTTTTTTCAGATTTGAACTCGGGTCCTCTCATTGTAGAATAAGGAAGCTTTCTGACCATGCCAGGCTATTTCCCTAAGACAAAAGAAGCTGCTGGATCTGTAAGAGAGCAGGAGTCCTCAACCTGGCTATGCAGAGACAATCTGGGTTTTAGAAATTTGGTTATAAATTGTTGACTTTGGAGCTTAGCAGAGAGCCTGGTACATAGTAGGTCCTTCATAAATGTTTGCCAACTGATTGGTTTGGGAGTACTCCAAGTATTTACGAAGCATCTACTATGTGCAAAGGAAAGAGACAGCATGGCACAGTAACTTACAGGGTCATCCTCGCAATCAGTAAGAGTTGGATTCTAACTACTCATCTTATCCATAGTGTGATGGAGAGACAATTAGCTTCGTGAAGAATTGGGGGACCCAGATTGGCACTTTCTGCCTGGACAGAGCGTAAGCAAAGCACTGACCATCTGCAAGTCTCGGTTTCCTCACCTAACAATGGAGAGGCTGGAGCAGATGACCTGTAGCAGATCTTCCAGCTCTAAATCTGGGATTAGCTTGGTGACCACTTATCCAGCAAATAAGAAGGAAAATAGGAAACTGGGGTAAAATTTATGACAAGTTTCTCTGATAAAAGCCTCACTTCTGAAATCTATAGGGGACTGAGTCAAATTTATATAAAATAGGGGACATTTCCCAATTAACAAATTATCAAAGGATTTGAAGAGGCATTTTTCAGAAGAAGAAATCAAAGCTATTTACAGTCACTTGAAAAATTACTTTGATCACTGTTGATTGGAGAAATAAAAGTTAAAATAATTCTGAAGTATAACCTCACATCTATCTGAATGGCTAATCTGACAGAAAAAGAAAATAATAAATATTGGAGAGGAGGTAGAAAAACAGGGACACTAATTCACCATTAATGGAGTTGTGAACTGATCCAACTATTCTGGAGAACAATTTGGAACTATTTCCAAAATGTGCATTTCCTTGAACCAGCAATACCACTACTAGATTTGCATTCCTAAAGAAATAAAGGAAAAGGGAAAAGGACCCATATGTAGAAAAGTGTTTACAGCTGCTCTTTTTGTAGTGCAAAGAATTGGAAATTGAGGGGATGCCCATCCATTGGGGAGTGGCTGAACAAATTGTAGTATATGACTGTGATGGAATATTTTTATGTTATAAGAAATGACAGGCAGGATGGTTTTAGAAAAACTTGGAAAGATTTACATGAACTGATGCAAAGTGAAATGAGCAGAACCAGGAGAACATTATCCACAGTAACAGCAATATTGTATGATGATCAACTGTGAATAACAGCTATTCTCAGCAATGTGATGGTCCAAAACAATTCCAAAGGACTCATGATGAAGTATATGATCTGCCTCTAGAGAGAAAATGAAGGAATTCTAAGTATAGAGTGAAGCATACTTTCCTCACCTTCTCTGTAAATCTATCTGCAATTTAGCTAATATGGAAATAGATTTTGCAGGACTGCATATGTACAATTGATATCATATTGCTTGCCTTCTCTGTAGGTGGGAGAGGGATGGGAGGGAGAGAATTTGAAATTCAAAAAAAAATAAATGAATGTTAATTTTTCAAAACATAATTGGAAAATATTTAACAAGATAAATAAAAATATAATTAAAAACCCATTAATTTAGGCTGGTCCTAGGATCCTGGAGCTACAACTGGGAGGACTTTAAAGATTGTTTGATTCAATACCTTTGTCTTATCCATGGAGAAAAATAGAGCCCAGAGAAGGGAAATCATTTACTTAACATCCCACAAGGAATAAATTCCAAAGAGGGGATTCGAACCCAGGCCCTCAAATTCAAGAACCAGTGCCCTTTCTAAGGTCCAGAGGATTGACAATCTGCCACCTTTCTGTGTAAACCTGCTGGGATTCGTTTGCAGAGTCTGTGCTAAGAGCCCAAGACTAGCTTCTACTTTAAGTCAAGGCATCGGAGGAAGACTTTACTGGGGAATTGCTGTGAGACTCACAACAGTAGTCAATAATAACCGCAGGAGCAGTTGAACTTAATGCACATTTTTAAGCCCTTGCTATGCTCCGGGTATTGTAGTAGATTCTCATATCCAAGATGTGAAGCAATTCCGACCACTGAGCTCTGTACCTGGTCCTGTGCTGGGTGCTGAGGAGAGCGCACAGAAGTGAGATCTCTTACTGTCTACAGGACAGGAATAGTAAGCCTCAGGCCACAGGGGATTTCGGAACACATCCCTGTATCCCCCACCAACCCAAGGAGGCGAACCATACACTAGGATAGTTTTATCCCCATTTTACAAACAAAGAAACTGAGACTCCAAGAGGCAAGTGCCTTTACAAGGAGGCGCTGGTAACACTGCGATGTGTTTGTTCGCTGGAAAACTGCCTTCCTTCCCCAGTCCCTCTGACTTCCCCTTTCCTGGCCTATGAACTCTTTTCAGTCAATTATTAAAAATTCACATGAAATAGTAACAGATGTGAGACATTTCCCCACATTCCAGGTGTTTTTGTAACCAAGAGTTCAATGATTGAGAGCATTTCATAGATTTCTGTCTCTGCACGTGCCTCCCCTTGTGTCTCCTGAACTGTGAAGCTGCTCTGGCTCCCCAACCACAGCACCAGTGGAGGTGACCTCTGGTTCCACTAAGGAAGAAAGTCCTCCAACCTGGTGACGGAACCGGGAGAGATGGCCAAGGGCCAGTCCAGACTAGCGTGGAGAAACTAGTTCCTCTCAGACTGGCTGCTGGGAAATGGATCCCTTCATCATGGTATATAGTGACTCCCTGTCCTGCTCTGCCTCCCTGATGGGGCATAATAGCAGCAAGGCATGCAGGGGCTAGGGATTAGGCACTTTATCACTGTCTATAATAATCATGAAGAGCTGGCACTTTCAATGTGAAAAGTGGTCAGGGCAGATAGTGGATAGAAAGGTAGCGTAGAGTCAATGCCAATGAATGAATGAATGAAAAGGTGCTTTTATTTTTTATTAGATCATTTTATTTGTTTTTAGTGTTCTACAATCACTTCCATATATCTTAGATTTTTTTCACTCCGTCCCCCTCCTTCCCCCCTCCCTCCCCACTCCATCCAATTTTATATAGGTTCTATACATTGTGACTGTCCATCCTCCTCCTCCTGCAGAAGGCCGTGCAGTCAATATTGTACCTCAGATCAGTTCTGCAGCCTCCTCCCCCTTTTGCTTGGCACACCTCTCCTCTTAGGTAGGGCATAGAATGCATGGTATCCAAGTGATTTCTTATCACTTTTGTCCTCCTCTTTGGAACAACTGTTTTGTATAGATTGAATGTTCTAAGAAATGGAGAAGATGAGAGCTGATGTCTTCACTTTTATCCATCTCAATTATTCAGTCAATGGCTTACTCAAACTTTTGGAAAAGATCCCATAGACCAGCCCTGGTAAAGTACTTCCAAAGGGAGAAGAATCCTCAGTTGGTGGATTCATTACATCCTGTTCTGCTGAGCCGTAGCCAGATTAATGGCCATCCCCATCAACATCATATAATTATTCATTAAAGAAAAAAAAGAACTCTCATTATGTGGTTAAGTATAATGGAAATTTGGTTATTAGAAGTCTTTTGAAGAGAAATTTTCTTAATGACTTGTTTTTGATTGAAATGAAGGTAAATAGAAACCATTATAAGACAAGTCTTATTATTGTAACTTCTTGAATGTGCCACAGTGACTATACCATCAGGGCAGAATTTCTGGCTATTTGATTCCATATATGGGTGTCTCAGGACAGTCTGTAATGGAAGGGGGCACCCAAAGATGTCCAGTTCTAAGCTTCATTCCACCAAGCATGTCTGTACCTAGAATTTTATAAATATCACCTTCCCTCTTTTTCCTATGTGAAGCAATTACAAAGCTGTATGTATTTAACAGGGAATTTGGATTTTGTCTGCTGCCTAATGGTTGGTTGGTTATTTGGTTTGGGACTGTTAGTTCAGTTTAGTGATTAGGAGACTCCTGCTAACCACACATATTCACAACTACTGCACAGTTACAGCTTAGAGAGTTCCTGGGGTCATACAGCCACGATGTGTCAGAGAGAGGACTTAAGCCCTCTTCATCCTTCCATGTTGTCTCTCATCCACTCTCCTCCCCCTCTTTTTCCTCTCCCTTCCTCCTCCTCTTCCTCTTCTTCTCACTCCTCCTCTCTTCTCCCCATTTCCCAGATGTTACAATGAGATGTTAAGTCATTTGCCCATAGTAGAGAGAAGTTGCACGACTTTGTCCATAAAGCCAGAAGGGCAATCAAACCCAGGCCTCTTGTGTCTCCATGTCCAACCCACCTTCTGCTGTCACATGCTTCCCCCATGAAGCAGAGAACTCTGTGCATAGTGGGAACTTGATCTGTGAGCTGGAGGAACTGCCAGTCACGAATTCAGTGTGTGAGTGGCCCCAGAGGAGGCATCTGCTCTCCTTGACCCATCGCCATAGCAGGCACGTCTTTCCTCTCTGACGTCTTCTTCCCCGTGGTGTGGAGTAAGAGCAGAATCGTGATCACTGGTTGCGTTCAGGCTATGGAGATGGTATAAGATGAGGATCCTTGGCTGTTTGGACCAGCCTTTGAATTATAGAACTTGTCTTGGGCTGAATGGAGGGATGTCTCCCTGTGGGGAATCTCTTAGGAGAAACCTTATCTCTCAGCAAAGCAGTCAGACCTTCCAAGAAAAAAGACTATCTGAAAGTCTGATTCCTGGTGGAGACAAAGGCCTTGGAGTCCTGGCTGTTCCTCTCACTGGACTCCCCATGGCTGGGATATTGGCTGCCCTCACTGAAAATCACTGCTTGGGAAGTGTGAGATGGGAAGGTCGGCCGTGGCGGGTCGTTCACCCTAGAGATGTGCTGGTGGGGAAGTGAGAGACTGGGATGAGTTTGGGGTGTGTGGCTGCTACCTCCAAAGCAGAGGCTGCACAAAGAGTGTCTGCTCCCCAATTCCATCTCTCCCCTCACCCCCATGCCATTTCCACGGTGATTATTTAACAGGATATTTTCAAGCCACAGGCTGCGAACTTCCCTCAATAACATGGGAATACAACTTTCTGGAAACTGATCTTTAATGATGAAATGTTTTCTTGGAGCAAGAAGAGACAGAGAGCAAAGTTGCAGGCCTGTGGCTGTCAAAACTATGATAAGAAAAATTCCAGAAAGACTGAAGGAGCAGAGGGAGAAGAAAAGGGATGGAGAACCCTTCTTGGGTCCCTTGGGCAATGGGAGGCTGTCCCTGATCTTAGGGCAGGCAGGCTGGGTGCAGCTGATTAGTTCTCCCTGCAAAACAAAAGGTGAAAGTGTTCTGAGTCTGTTCCCTGCTTTCAAGGACATGAATAAAAGTGACAGCTCAACTCTTTCCAACCAGCATTTATGGAGCTCTGATTGTGAGCAAGGAACAAACGAAGCACTGACTGTGTGCCATGCGTTGTGCCATCACACAAACATAAAAAAAGAAAGGCAGATCCTGCCCTGGAGTGTGCATTTTATTGGGGTGGGGGTCATAAAACAAGACATAAAAGAAATAAAAAATAGAGAGTGGGGGGAGGGAAGGTGGCCCTGACAGGGTGTGGTCACAGTGAAGTGCAGAGAGTGAAGGATAACTCATCCGAACCCTTGTTTCAAATGGAGGTTCTGGGAAGGACTCACCAACGGGTGAGGGGGCTTTGGTTGGAAAGAGGGAGAAAGCAGTTGGGGCTTGGCGTGAAGTCTGGAGAATGCACAAGGCCCTGAATTGGCTGGTCAATGACATCACTGTGCCAGAGTCAAGGTGCAGTGTATCCGACTGTTATTGATCAGACCGGTATGAGCTCAGGATGCTCTATCACAGATTGGGCACACATAGTCCATGTGAACATTTGGGGTGGATTCTCTAAATCTGCACATCCTGCCCTCCCTTTGAGCTACTTTAATTCTGCTTTGCTCATAGAATACTGCACTTCCTCTGATGTGGGCACATCATGCTGAGCAGTCCTGTGCCAGTGTGCCCATGACACACAATCAATTCCAAATTTCTTCAGAGACCTTGAGAGTGTCCTTGTATTGCTTCTTCTGAACACCATGTGATCTCTTACCCTGTGTGAGTTCTCCAAAATTATAATCTTTTTCACAAGTGTACATTTTGCATTCGAACCACATGGCCAGCCCATTGGAATTGCGCTCTCTGAAGCATAGTTTGAATGCTTGGCAGTTTAGTTCCGGTAAGGCCCTCAGTGTCTGGCACCTTATCCTGCTAGGTGATCTTCAGAATCTTCGTGAGCCAATTCAAATGGAAGTGACACTAGGGATGAAAAAAAATGACATTTCCTATCTTCCTAGAGCTGTAGATCTTGAACTGGCAGTTACCTTCAAGATCATTTGGTTCAATGCCCTCATTTTACAATTGGTGAAACTGAGGCACAGAAGTGATGTGACCTGCTCAGGGTTAGTCAGGCCCTGATTGAGAGACCAGGAACTAAATTCAGGTCCCAACACTCCAAGTTCATGTTCTTCTCAAACTTTGAGTTTGCAACTTCCTCTGTGCATTCCAATGTGTTTGTAGAGGGGGTGATACAAGGAAGTGAATGACAAGGCACAAGAGAGATGAAGACAAAACTTGCATGTTCATGGACATGTCAGTCCCATTTGTGGAGGACTGAGCTCACCCTCTTTAATTCATCCTGGTCTCTATGTTGACTGATGTTCACATCCCTTTTGTGGAACATTTTAATTCTCCCCCCAGGCCTTGGCAGAAGTGGCACCTCATGTCTTCTCCTAGATTCATCAGGTGCCACCTTCTCAGGAAGCATTTCTGGATCCCCTAGCACCCCAGGGATTTGGTTTTTCCCTTGAAATACCTTTACAGTTACTCCTCTATGCCCCCTTGTCTCACTAATAGAATATAAGGGATTATTTCTTTTTTGTTTTCATAACCCTATGCCTAGATCACCACTGATACATGTTGTTCAATTATGCCAACTTTTTGTCACCCTGCGGTCTTGTCTGTGGGGTTTTCTTGGCAAAGATACTGGAATGTTTTGTCATTTTCTTCTCCAATGTGTCCCCATTTTACAGATGAGAAACTGAGGCAAATAGAGATTAAGTAACTTGCCCAGGGTCACAGTGTCTGAGGCCAGATTTGAACTGAGACATTCCTGACTCCAGACTCAGGGCACCAACTAGCTGCCCCCATCTGACCTAGAGCAGGCACTCAGTAAAGATTTATTGAAGTAACTTCCTCACTGTGCAGTCTGGATAAGTATGAGGATTTCTTTTAGTCACTGTTATATCCCAATGAGAATCTTTTTTACCAAATCCCTCTTCATTGGGTACATTTTTATAGTAGAAAGTTGAATATAGACATGTGGGTTATTCCAATAAAAATTTGAAGGAAAAATAAAACAGAATAGGACAAGGTAAAGAAGTCTTCCCTTCCCTAAGAAGGAAGCAAAAATCAAAGAAGCAAAATCAAATGAGTGTGGGGTCTCCATTGTCTTCCATGGTGAGAACACATGGTTACAAATGGGTTCTGATCTTTTCTATTTTTCTTCTCTGTGCTGTCTCCCTTTTGTTTTGATCCACAGATGCCCTTGGGATGCTTCAGCCTGGTTGAATGTCTCCTCGAGTTACTTGCAAACTCATCTTGTCTTCTCTTCCTTCTTTCTGTTTTATCAAGCATTGCTACCTATGATCATCTGCCATCCTTTGTCAAAAGATTTTTGTAAATGAGTTTATATTTTAAATCATAAGCTATTATATCTCTTCTACTTAATTGCATGTTCTATCTTCCTATTCCATTTCCAGTAAGAAGGTCAAGGTTGACTTCATTCAGGTCCTCCAGCAGAACGTCTGTTCACTGGCAACCAGACAAGGATCTCACTGTTTGAGGGTCAATGGCTAAGTTGGTTAATAGACAATCTGAAAAGTATGTGGTTCTTAGCACCTGTTGCCCCGCTTCAACCTCTCTACCACCATCTCTATGAAAACAAGAGTTTTCTTTCAATGGCAAGCCTGGGAGTCATTTTGTATTTTCCTTTGTTTCATGGGCTGCCATCACAAAGAATTCCTCACCAAGCTTCCAGCTCACTGGTGATAAACCTTTCTGCACTTGGCTAGGTGGGTCCTGTATCATCAAGCATGCTGGCATACACAGGAGAGTCTGCTGTACAAGTTCTTGGATATGCTTTTCTAAAAGGCAAGTAACTTTTGAGGGGTCAACAGTCTTCTTTAATCACATATACCCAATAGAAAAAATACAAGCAGAGAAAAATAAAGACCAACAGACAGGGCTTCCAACTGCCTGACCATAAGCAATATATACATCACAGATCAAGTGTATATACATATACGTATCTATATTTATATTTATATCATTAGCTTCCCTGAATGGGCTCTGCCTGAGGCCCATTAATGGGTGGGGAAGATATTTAACTCTCATTGCCTGTGGTTGTTTACATTACAGTCCTCAAAGAGCAGCTTTATCTTGAGACTATCCTTTGAGTCTTTTGGCATGGTAGAAGCTGTGAGAGTTTGTAGTCCAATGGTGGAGACTTTGAGAAGCTAGTGAGAGTTAGCTCCACGTGATAATGACAAGTCAGAGCAGGACTTTCTGAAGGCCACCTTGGTCACTCACCTTTATCACAGGCATTATCAAAGACATTTTTTTCCTTCTGACTTTAACCTTAAATGCACAGTTTATTTTCTTGCTCTAGAAGCATTTTGTTCATACAAATGCTTTTCAACTTTGTGCAAATTAAATGATCTAGTTTGTCTTTTATGATGACCTGCTTCTTGGTTGTTTAAGAATTCCCCTTCACTCCTAGCTATAGTTGTGAAAGGGACCTCCTTCATCACCTCCCTATTTTTGATGGGGGCAGGAGAGGAGATATTGTGCTGTTTTACATTCAGGTCACATATCCACTTGGGATTTACTCTGGTTTCTGGTGTAAGATACTGATCTAAAACAAATTTTTGTCAGACTACTTTCCAATTTTCCTAGTTGTCCTGGCTGAGTAAGGGGTCTTTCCCTCAGTAGATGTGTTCACACCTGAACACCACTTTTGGTTGCAGAAAGCAATTGGCATACATTGTTTCATACTTGTAAAACACTGAAACTTTTCAAATTTCAGCCATTTTAAAAAAGAAATTTTTCTTAAATATATTGCATAATTCCCTGTCTTATTAAGTGGAGCAAAAAGAACAAATTTAACCATTTCTTTTTGATTCACTTTTAGTTGAACAAACTCCAGTTCATACTAGACACTCAATGTGATGTAATGAAGCATCCTGGACTGTAGCTAGAAGACAAGGTTGTAGTCTGGGATTGGGCATTTATTAAGTGGGGGATAATGTAGGTTTTTAAATCTCTGTGAGTGTTGGTTTCCTTATATGAAAAATGGATGATAATCCTTGGAATAATCGTCTCCTGTGGTCATTCTGGGGAATGAATAGGGTGATGAATGTGACCATCCTTTGTAACACTACAGAGGCCAGCTGCTACTGTCAGTTGTTCAGTTCAGTAACAAGGGAAGTAGAGAGAGGTATTTATCCCCAGTCCTTCAAGTCCAAGACTGTTTTGCTTTTCAAGTTCTTGTCTCTTATCTTTTCTACTTTGTTGTAGTTCTCCATTTTAGACAGTCAGTTGCTTCTTGGGGCTGTTGCTATATAGACATATGCTATCTAAGATCATTAATTAGTTCTGCAAGATCCTGACCATTGGCAAAACCAGAACTGTGGGGGTTCATAAAAACATTAGATTATAATGTAAATGCATGTCCAAACAATGATATAGCAGGGTTTTACAGCTTTATCATAGGGATTAATTACAATGAACTAGTGATGTTATTGTGAAGTAAGATACTTGGGTCATGCTTATGAGGAATGTACCCATGCCTGCCTGTGGGACAGAATTAATGTAGGTGCTATACAGTACATAATCACATTACAACAGATATTTGGGGTATTGAAAATTTACCTTCGTAAATTTAAACTTAAAACTTCTTCTACCAAAACACAGGTTCGAATGATGGGAATCCAGGGGATTTGGGGGGACAGGCAAAGCAAAAAATACTTAAACTTAAAACTTCTTCTACCAAAACACAGGTTCGAATGATGGGAATCCAGGGGATTTGGGGGGACAGGCAAAGCAAAAAATACAATTTATCGAGACACAATAATTGATCATGTCAGTCTTTTGAATTATCATTCCCAAACTCTACATAACGCTTAATCATGCCCCACCTAGTACACTAAATTTCTCCCTTAGTCACCAGCACCATTGTGAGTGATAAGACAATGTTCTGATGTGTCTCATTTTTCTTTATTTCTTTAGTGTAAGAGGAGAGAGAATAAATGAGAAGAGAGAATATAAATTCCTTGAAGGGAGGGACAATGTCACTTTTCCATTTAGCATAGTGCCTAGCGCTTAGTGGGTCCTTAATAAATGCTTATTGATTGATTAAGGGATTGTAGCAAAGGCCATCCCAGTATGGAAAAGTCAGTACGAAGAGTATACTATCCACGCCAGAGTTTTGTAGTCGAGAGAGATGGAGGAGTGAACAAGTCTCAGTTTCAAATACCTGTTGAATCTTCAGTTTTTCTGGATCTAAAGCCCTTCAGCAATGAAGGAACCTCTCACCCCTATGAATGACCCTAGAAGCAGAGGCCGGGAATTGGGGAAAAGTCCACTGGAGGTTGGGGAGGGAGAGTGACGCTTCTCCCCAAACCCGCCAGCTTCCAAGTAATGGCAACTACGAGTAGGTTCTGTGCAATGGTCTTCAACGCAAGAAGAAAAAGAGGGGTAAGTGGGGGAAGAAGGGAGATATGAGAAATAATGAGAGAGGAGGAATCAGAAGAAAAAAGAAAGGTGGGAAAGGGAAAAAAGGGAATGTTGTTGAGAGAAAGAAAGGAGAGAAAAGGATGAGAATGGAGAGAGAAAAAGAGAGAAAGACAAGAGAGAAAGAGAGAAGAGTGAAGTAAAGAAGAGGGGAGTGAGAGTGAAAGTGAGAGAGAGATGGAGACAGAGACAGAGAGAGGGCAAAGATGCAAAGATAACTCACCAGTGGGACCCAGTCTCAGGTGACCCCTACTCTTTAGATACCTTTGGAGTCCTAGCATTCACCGTTGTGTGCTTATGGACACACACACACCACACACATATGCACACACATACACGCACATTCACACACACATACACACATACAGACACTTCACACACATACATGCACATACATACACAGACACACACACATGCACACAGACACACACACTCACAGACACATATGCACACACATACACACATATACACAGTTCACACACATACACAGTCACACATATACACACATATATACACACTTCACACATGTACATGCACATACATACACAGACACACACACACTCACATGCATACACACAGACACAGACACACACACACATACACACACACATCTTCTTTAACTGGCTAAGACACAGGCCTTCTTTGTAAAAGGATGTATTTGGGAGCAATAAGAGTAAATGGTGGTACCTACAAGAAGCTGCTGCAATTCAGTCCTAAGGTGATGGAAGCATTTCTTCTGAGTCTTTGGGTTCTCTGCCCTTGTCCATATTACAGTCCACTAGGGCTGCTTGGTGCTTTTCCTGCCCTCCCTTTTCTAAGATGAGCAGCAAGGAGTAAACTGAGTCCTTCAGGCCCTTGTTCACCACCTTTTGGCTTCTCAAAAGGAAAAAACACTGCGTACCAGCTAAGTTCTCAATGAGAGGCGGTTTGAGGGGATGGGCAGGGGGGGTTACTCCCTCTCCCCAATGTCCAGTAGACTTTCCCCAATCCCCTGCCTCAGCTGTCAGGGTCATTTGTAGGGGTGAGAGGTTCCTAGTCCTGGGAGGGCCACCCTCCTCAACCCCTTCCTCCCTTCCCCACCCCCATTCCCTAGTACTTACTAGGATGCATTGCCTCCCATGTCCACTGACATCAAAGGGAATGGAAGGGAAAGGAAGAAAGCCTAGGTGGGCAGTACCCCCAGAGCTTTGGAGGCAGCAGCTCTCTGGGCCATTTAGATGTTTGGGCCGAGTCCTTCACGGCAGAGACTCCCCAGTTTTTGGGTCTCAGGCCCCTTTATACTCTTAAAATTAATTGAGGACCCCCCAAAAGTTCTCTTTATGTGATATATATTTCTGTACTGAGGATTAAAACTGGCCATTTAAAAATGTTTGTTCATTTGAATACAACAAAAATAAACCTTCACATGTTAACATAAATAATATTTTATGAAAAATATCTGTATTTTCCAAAATGAAAAATTAATGAAGAATGGTATTTTAAAAATTTTGGAAACTCTCTTCTGTCTTAGTAGAAGCCAACTGGAATCTCTTCTCTTCTGCATTCAGTTGTGATATACTGTTTTATTGAAGTACATGAAAAAAAATTCAGCCTCACAGACATCTAGTTGTAAAGGAGGGGTGTATTCTAATAGGTAAATAATATCTGAGTATGATATGAAAACATCCTTGATCTCATGGAATGATTTCAGGGTCTCAGGGGTCCAAGGACCCCACTCAGATGCTCTGCTCCACAGACTGGAGACCACCCACCCCGTCCTGCCCATCCTACTTGATTCCCCATTTACTCCTGTCATTTACTCTTGCTACTTTAAACACAGGCTGTATGCTCACCTTGCCTCCCCTCCAGCTCTCATCATGATATCCCTGCCAGCAGCAGTCTGATTTCTCCATCAGAAGTTTCGATATAAATTAGCCCCACCCCATGCATTACATACCAGGAAATGGGGGTGAAGAGGGAGAAATTAATTTCTCATAAGCCTGGAAAGATAAGCAGGGCCAAGCTGAGGAGACCTTAAAAAGCCAGATCAGGTTATGTTTCATATCACAAGCTATTACAATCATTGAAGATTAGTGAGTAGAGGAGAGACAGAGCCAGATTATTTAGGAAAATTGCTTTGGAAGTTCTACAGAGGATGGATCAGAGGGGTGGGAGACCAATGAGGAGGCCATTGCTCTAGTCCTGGGGGGGGGCCATGAATGAAGAGAGGTTGGAAATGGCTCTCTGGACGTTATCAATTAATAATCAATCAATGCATAAAAAAAGCCCCTACTATTACGTGCCAGGCACCTCCCATAGTATTCTGTTATAAATCAACTTACCTTTCAGTATTAAGTGAATGAATTGAAAAGTATGTGCTTGAGGTCTGTTGGATGCCAAGCACTAGGCTAAGTGACTGGGGGTGGGTAGTTAAATATAAAAGCCAAGGCAGAGTCCCTGTTCTCAGGGGGCTTACACCCTGAGAGTGGAGACAACCCAGAAGCACCCCAGGAAGAGGCTGTTTGTCTTGGATAATAGCCATAGTGGGGAGGAGCTTTCTAGCCTACGATGACCTTGACTATGACAAGACCTGTGGTGACATTATGGCATCATTGTGAGGATCTGAGGGATGAGAGTTGGGGGTCTTGGGGGCATGGGTGTGTCACCCCCCTGCTAGACTGTGAACCCTGGAAAGATGGAGCTCACCCCATCCCAGACAGGCACTGTGCACACAGTAGGAGTTTTGTAAGTGGGAGCTGAATGGACTTTAAAGAAACATCTAGAGTGAAAAATAAAATTCTGACCCTTCCTTCCCACATCTAGTGGAAATCCTTTCAGTTTCCTTCAGGGAATCCCCTTTTTAAAAGGACTTTTTGAAGTTCAGCAAGGATAAAAGCAGAGCTCTCTATGAGCCGATGCTGATGAGATGCCAGTCTTTGGAAGGAAACTTTTGGAAGTGCCTGAGTATTAGACACAGGGAGTTAAGTATCAAGTTGAATTTATTAAGGAAGAGCTCAAAGGATAGGGGCTTGCATCTCTGGCCAGAAGCGGGCTGCTCCCTTCTTGAAAAAGAGGGAGCCCTAAACACAGAAGCAAACAAAAATGTTGTTAGTTCAGAACAAAATCCTCCCATCAGAGGATGGATTGGTCCATTCTCTTTGGGGTCATAATCTTCTGGACATGCCCACTGTATGTTTTCCCCTAAGCATGTGTAGGCATGTACCCTTCCCTCATCGTTGGATCCATATTCAGATATTGAGGTTCTAATTTTATATGGCGTGTGTCTGCTTAAATGCAAGAGGCTTATTAAGCATGCACAATGAAGAAAAACTTTCCTCTGGTCATTGACCCCAGCTGGTTTAGGGTAGTTGCAGGCTTGGCCCCCTTTATCTGGAACTTCGTGGCTAGGCTAGCTTCTTCCCCTGAGAGCTCATTGGTTGGTAGTGCCTGCTATCCCATATCACTTAGAAACTGCAAGATTTTGTGGAAACCTCACTTTTTAGTGTTTACTACATGGTGTTCGTCCTTCATTGTTGAAGAGGACCAGAGAAATGATGATATGACTTGCACTTGACTTTGTTTTGAGTGAGGGAGGGCTATGCAGGTCACCAGCCTTACTTTCTCCTCCTGAGCCATCTGGGTCCAGTGACCAGATATTCATCAGGATGATGGAGACAGCCCAGGATGCACTGGGAGACCTTGGCCTTTTTACATTGCCCTTTTCACTCACTTAGAGGGAAGTAACGCCATTGAGTTAATAGGCCTCTTTAAGAAGTAGTCAGGGAATGGCCCTGTTAATGAGCAAAAGAAAAAAAATGACTAAATCAACAGAAACTATTACTATTGATGATCACTCTGAGCCAGGTATTAAGGGGAGCTTGGGCTGGGACCTATTTTTGTCCAGCCCATGGGCTTCAGAATGTACTGGGCTTAAGGACCTGGGAAAAGGAAGGAAGGAAGGAAGGAAGGAAGGAAGGAAGGAAGGAAGGAAGGAAGGAAGGAAGGGAGGGAGGAAGGAAGGAAGGAAGGGAGGAAGGAGGGAAGGAAGGAAGGAAGGAGGGAAGGAAGGGAGGAAGGGAGGGAGGAGGGAAGGAAAAAAGGAAGGAAGGAAGGAAGGAAGGAAGGAAGGAAGGAAGGGAGGGAGGGAGGGAGGAGGGAAGGAAGGAAGGAAGGAAGGGAGGGAGGGAGGGAGGAGGGAAGGAAGGAAGGAAGGACATCTAGCCATTAAACCACAAAACCCCAAAGGAAGGGGAGAGGGAGACAGAGGAGAGAGGATGAGCTGGGTTACCCAACTAGCTGGGCAGCAGGGGAGGGTGGCACACCCTGGACAGAGAGGACCGTGATGCAAAGCAGAGCCTGAGGAGGTAGAAGACACACCCATGAATCAGGGGCAATCAGGGAGGGCTCCAAGAGAGCAGGGCTCGGTGGAGCCTGGCAAGAAGATGGGATTGGGGAGGGAGGCATGTCTGGCCATAGGCATGGCCCATGCAAAGGCACGGAGCTGGAACCAAGAGGCAGGACTCACAACAGCAGAGATGAGTCAGAAGGGGGCCGGGGCACAGGGGCCCACCCCTCAAGGGTGGGGTGCTGGGGCAGATCCACAAAGCCAAGTCGTTTGTTGTTTCATTTTTAAACTTTCAAGTTCACCATTCTTTCCAAGACACAGTGCTAGGGAGGGAAAACTTTCTAAAGAGCAAAGTTATTCAAAAGACGATTGGGCTGCTTCTGGAGGAAGGGAGTCTGGGAGCAAAGGCTGGCTCCAGTCTGCTTGGATGGAGGACTGTGTTCTGAGGTTCCTCCAAGCC
Source organism: Bettongia penicillata ogilbyi (assembly GCA_023548195.1). Classification (NCBI taxonomy): domain Eukaryota; kingdom Metazoa; phylum Chordata; class Mammalia; order Diprotodontia; family Potoroidae; genus Bettongia; species Bettongia penicillata. The sequence goes on from JAJHZJ010000218.1 coordinate 1,449,559, forward strand.
TGGAATAGTCTCCTCTTCATCTCCTGGCTTCCTTTGTCTCTCCTTCCCTGTCCCTGATGCTTAGCCCTCTGTTTCATCTCAATGTATCCCATCTTTAACTTGTGTGTTTTTACTTGTTCCCCCAGTAGACTATGAGCTCCTTGAGAACATGATACCTTTCCCGCTTTGTATCTTTAGTGCTGTGCCTACCACATAGTAGGTGCTTGGTCAACAATAGTTGATGTGTCTGGTTGACACCTGCTCATTCACACCTTTGACAATATCTGGTTTTCTTCCCATCACAACGCAGCCATCCTTGGGTACAAGACTTCACCACTTCCTTCCTCCCCAGTTCCTGTGGTTCTTCATCTTGAAATTATCATGTGCATGTCTTCTTGCCTGGTTTAGGGCCACCACCCTGGTTAGAGAAAATGCTCGGTGAACGCAGGGATCGATTTCTCTTGGTCTTGTATGCTCGCCTCTGCCAGGGTGCCCAGAATACCAACAGGTGGTTAATGAGGGTTTGTGGAACTGAAGTGAAGTGAAGACCCCTTCTGTGATTATATAATTACATGAGTCATATGGCAAAGAATATTTTTTCTGAGTTTTCGGGGGCTTGGGAATGTAAGGTTGATTAGAAAGTGAGAAATGTCTCTTCATTGGATTCCAGTTCTGGGATTACGCAGTCTGTTCTGTCACCTAGCACAACCCCTTCAGTTGAGAGCAGAGGAAGCTGGCACCCAGAAGGGTTAGTCCTGCCCGAGATCACTGAGAACTGGACTGTACTTATGATGTGTGGTGACCAAGTGTGGTGACCAGATTGACATCTGACATGTGGTCCATGTCCCATAAAACTATATTCCCATGAACTATGGACTTCCATAAGGAGTATATTCATTGATTAGTGTACTTCCTGGGCTTGAGCCCTAATCTCACCTTTGCTGGGAGCCTCTAAGATCATTAAATCATGCCAAAACAGTGAAGCAGACAGGGGACACACATTTTAATACTGGAGCTCAAACAATTAGCAAAAAAACCAAACCAAACCAAAACAAAAAAAACAAAACCCAGAGCAATCCTTTCCATTCTGAGGTTTACAATCTCATCTCATCTTATCATCTAAGTATAAAGGGACCTGACAGATAATCTAGTCTCACACATAAGGAAACTGAGAATCCAATGGGCAAGTGACTTGTGCAAGGTCACACAGTAACTAGGAAAGCATGAATTTGAACCTAGGTCCACCCGTGACAGATGTTGACCTCTTTTCTCTAAACCAACCCTACCTCTAGTTTAGAGCTACCAAACCACATGGTCAAGGCAGCTTGAACAGCCACCCCACCATCACAACACAGCTCTGCCACCCCACCATCACAACACAGCTCTGCCACCCCACCATCACAACACAGCTCTGCCACCCCACCATCACAACACAGCACCGCCACCCCACCACCACAACACAGCACCGCCACCCCACCATCACAACACAGCACCGCCACCCCACCACCACAACACAGCACCGCCACCCCACCATCACAACACAGCACCGCCGCCCCACCATCACAACACAGCACCGCCGCCCCACCATCACAACACAGCACCGCCGCCCCACCATCACAACACAGCACCGCCGCCCCACCATCACAACACAGCACCGCCGCCCCACCATCACAACACAGCACCGCCGCCCCACCACCACAACACAGCACCGCCGCCCCACCACCACAACACAGCACTGCCACCCCACCACCACAACACAGCTCCGCCACCCCACCACCACAACACAGCACCGCCACCCCACCATCACAACACAGCACCGCCACCCCACCACCACAACACAGCTCCGCCACCCCACCTCTGCTCCATTTGCAGTCACATCTCTGCTTTGGTTACAGAAGCCGTTTCCACGGAGCATCCTTTCCCAAGTGGAAATGACCCAACATGGCCTGCTTCTCTCTTGCCGGGGTGTGTTGGTGTTGAATTAAAGCATCGCTTGCCTGAGGCTCCTCTATGCCCAGGTGGAAATTATGTTTTCATCTGGTGGTTCTTACGTTGGAAAAGTCCTGTGAACCTGTACCTTGCTCCCTGGGGACCTCTGTAAACCTAGGCTGATAAGCAAAAGGATGCAAAATTGATTGTAAAGACTTCTTCTTGTGCATCAGGGAGGGTTGCTTTTCAACACACTTGCCTCCTGAGCATCACACCTCAAGGTGTGTAAAGCCCCAAATCCCCCACTTATGTCAGTGACTAATTATCTGTGAAACTGGGATTTAAAAAAATGATAAAATTGTACAACTGAGCCCCCCTCCCCTGCAGCTAACTAGCGATGATCACAGGCTGCATCTGGCCCATCCTGTCAAAGCATCTTTGCTAAGAAGCGCAAATAAAAATAATCCTCTTAAAAAATGAAAATGAAGAAAACCTTCACAGAGCTCATTGACAAAACCCCAGCCCTCACACAGCCGTTCCGCTTTGATGAAAAATTAATGGTGATGTGAGCCCTGGAAATTAATTATGATCTGTGAAATTCTCATTTGGTATTTTTGAAAAAAAGGGAAGTACTGCCTGGGTCTGCAGAACTCACCTCCCATGGCACGCTGGATGTTTTCCCCCACACTAGAGTCCTTTCAGAATCAGCATGGGTGTGGATGCTGCCTCCTCAGAGAGCAGAGAAAGGCCTTTCCTTCTCTAGGACCTGGAGAATTCTCAAGAATGTCCAGGAAGGGTTTCATCCTCCTGCAACCTACCTCACTGTTGGTCTCAGCTCTCTGAGCTGAACTGGGTTGGTCTAGGGACAAAGGACATAGCCTCTATCAGTGAGTCACATTCAAAGCCTTTCCAACATGGTAGAACCAGCCACCCAGAGCTTGGAATCCAGTCACAAAGCATCCTGGAGGAGAATCAGAATCAGACAATTTGTGAACTGGAAAGGGCCTCAGTCAACATTTGGTTCAACTGACACCCAAAGTGAATTCCATTTACAGTATCCAACCAAGTGGCCATCCCACCTCCTGTGAAGACATCCTCCAAAAGTTCAAATTCCAGGTCTTCAGCTTCCTTCTTGTATGACTTCGGACTAGTCACTCCACTTCCTGAGACCTCAGGGGTTTGGACCAAGTGACCCCAAAGATCTCTTCCAGCTCAAACTCACTGCTCCTGTGGCTTGGAAAGAATCAGTACCAATATCTTCCCTCCTTAATCACTGCTTTGTCATGGCAGAAAGGCTTGTGGAGCTCAATGACACTGAACCGTGTCCCGCAGGGTTGGTCACCCAAGATGGACAGGTCAGAGGGGAGAGTTCTGACAAAAGGTCATCCATTGGATTCTTCCAAGGACTCAAGGTCACTTTGGTTGCACAAGGAAACATTTGGGGAGGATGTTTGTGTATTAATGTACACATACAATGAGGTGACATGGTGGACAGAGCATTAGAATTGGAGTCAGGATGAGGTGAATTTGAATTCTGCTTTAGCCACTTCCCAGCTTCCTGTCCTTGGGGAGGTTGTTTTCCCTCTGCCTGCCTCAATTTCCTGATCTATAAAATAGGGATAATAAGAGCAACTATTCGAGATTGTGTGTGTGTATGTTCAAGGAAGCAGCGGAGTAGTCTGGAAGGAGCCGTGGGTCTGGGGGTCAGCAGAATTGGTTTGGACCCTACCATTGAGACTGCTTGTATGGGCAACTTTGGACAAGTCATGTAACCTCCTGGGCCTCATCTCCTTCATGTGCAGAAGGAGGAGCTTGGACGAGTGATCTGGGAGGTCCCTTTGGCTCTGGGTCTCTCTCCCTGTGCTCTGCGCCTGTGTGACCTTGGGCACTTAAATGTTCTGGGCCCAAGTTTCTTCCTTTGGTGTAAAAGCAGGGTGTCGGACTTAAAGGCTGCTGAGGTTCTGCATCAGTGAAACCTGGGGGACATCAGATCATCCATGGCATTCCTGGGTTTAGGGAAACTCCAGAAATCTCTTTCCCTAGGCTCGGTGTCCCCTCTGTGCTCCAACAGTAGCTCAGGGTTGATCTCTCCATCTCTGCTCACTCCTTAGCTCTGTTCCCTTTTCAGGGGTCTCCCCCCTTTTTTCTCTTCATTTTATGCTACCTGAATATGTGAGTTGGTGACAGCTGGGGAAAAGAAAGATCAGATCTTTTCTGGCTTTCCCCCTCTGAGAGAGGAGACCAGTCATTCCAGACTTTTCTTGGTTCCAAGGAAAGAGACATTGGAGAGAGGCCGACATGTAGTGAAGCTGGCGGTCTCTGTTGGGTCCCCATTCCCAGCTTGCTGACACTGTGGGGAACTTTTCCTGTGGGGTGGCCTGAGACACCATCTCAGATGAGCTCATCATTTTTATCCTGCCAATAGAAGAGCCCAATACTCTGCATTGTCTGGTGCAGGTTCTCAAATGTCAGCTTTCTCTGACTTTCATTTTGATACTAACTTAGATAAATGTGTTTATTTGCTATGTGTGTTCATTGTGAAAATGGAATCTGGTTGAAAGGTAGTTAAGCCTTGGATATGTAGCTTGGAGCTCTCCTTTACTACATGGAGATCTGTAGTATATTTTGGACCTGGAAATTACTTCCCCTAGATTAATAATATCTAAGGGAGCAGATAGATATGATTCCTCCCAGCATTCTTCCTCTGTGGAAAAAGTGGCTAACTTCTGGCCCCAACCTCCCATTTCCCTCCCAAGCAAGAATCAAAATCTCTTTTGGACAACAGTAGAGGAAGGACACTCAAAGATTGCCTCCATCCCTGAAAGTCACATTAAGATGTGGACCCATGTCACCTGCAGGGCGAAACAAAATGGCCTCCTCACCACACCAGCCAGAGGTCAAGAGAAGGGTGTGGATGGCTTTGCAGAGAGACTGTGTGTGCTACAGCTGGGGGCTAGTTGTTAATTTTCAGTAGCAGCACACACGCACACCTGAAGAAATCAACACTCTCCACAAATCAGGCCTTGATTGCTGTGTTCATTGTCTGGATTTAAGAGAGGGATGGAAACAGTATGAATACTTTGGGTGAAACTCCAAAGTGTGCTTTGAGGACACTTCACCTCCCCCTTCCCTCGACCAGCCAGTTGCTAAATGTTTACCAGCACACCCTTGGATTGGCTGCAGTTGAGGGATTGCTTATTGGGTGGTTATGAAGCAACCTGAAGGGTGAGGGAGAGATCTCTTCATGAAGTAACTGTGTTCTTGTCACTCACAACATCTCTTGGCTTCCACTGTCTTATACCAAGCAGAAAGTACTCTTAAAAAACAAAAATCTATCCATTGCATTCCAATCCTATTAAACTCCTTATTTATTTAACCTTTGGCATATCACGATGATATTCAGTTTTCCCATCTACAAAATGATATGATGATGGCACATAGACAATCTCCAGATTCTCTATGACTTCTCAATTTTCTGATCACTGTGGCTTTTGGAGTGTTTATTTTTAAGTCTCCAGACCAAAAAGGAACTACCTTTGTTGTAAATGCCTGCTGAGCTCTGATGTGGAAGGATTTCATTGGGTAGGCTCAGGGAGATGCAGGGAGGGGGCACAGACCTGAGTGCTTAGGATGAAGAAAAGTAGGACAGGGATGGAGGCAGAAGGATCTGAATTTGGCATCCACAAGGACTAGATTCAGTGAATAATTGCTCAACCGTCCCTTCACTTTGCATAGACATTGCCAAGAATTCATTTACATTTTTCTGACAGATGATCTACACCAAGCCTTCCATAAGGGCCACCTACACATAGTTCTTGAGAAACCATGCCAGTGCCCGTTGTCCTGAGCTTTCCTTCTTAGAGCAGCAGAATTTTCTACATTTTCATAGGTGGCTCCCCAACTCTGCGATGTAAGTCAACGTAGTGAACACAACCTCCTTTTTTATCTCTTTTCTTAGTGCTTTGTGGCTGGATGTGAGCAGCAGGAGAAGGAAGTGGTGAATGCTACGGGGCATGACTAGCGATGGGGAGGCTTCGCTGCTATCTAGTTTTAAGCTCCCCAAACTTACACTAAATCTTGAAATCTTGTTCTTCCTTCACTTTTGAAGGGGACCAATGACTCCCAGTTCTTGAGAAATGACTCACAAGTGAATTGGATTTAAGTGAGGAACAGTTGCACAATGTCCACAGCCTCACATTCTCTTCCAGAGTCATCAGAATTCAGTGCCAAGGCAAAAGTCAATATGTCTGGTAATGGCTCAGGATGCAGTGGATGATCTTGATGTCTTCAACGTCTGACCAAGCTCTAAGCACTTCACAACTCCTGCTTCAGCCACCTGCGTGGCTGCTGGAGCAAATTGTTCTCATCTGTTCATTCTATGGGGGAATCTTCATGTGTTTGGGGTAGAAACTCTCCTACCTCCCCGATGAGTTTAAGTCCTTTTGGTTACCTAAACCTGGATTAGCCCGTCTGCCAAGAGGATTTACTGCCATGTGGCCACTGCACATGCTCCAGCTTCTTGGAGCCACAAGTGAGTCGGGTAAAAGTGGACACCAAAGGTGGATGAGCAGCCCTCAAGTCCTCCCTGAATATATTCACATCTATATATGCCTATGAATGTAGACAGATACATGCATATAAATAGAGATGGAGGTAGAAAGATAAAAATCTATATTTCTATCAGAAATGGTGCTCAGTTGGGATGGTCTGCTCTGGAATCCTAGCTGTGCTACTCAACACCTGGGTCACATTCTTTTCTGGGTCTGTTTTCTCATCTATAAGATTAGAGTTAAGACTAGCTGGCCTCTCTGGTCAGCTTGCGTCCACCTCTAAGTCTAGGTTTTGTGGGATTCATTCATGGATTCAAGGAGACTTTAGTGCCTGACATGTACTGCCTACTGCACCAGGCCACAGGATGCAAAGATACCCTCACAAAATGGCCCAATGCTGCCTGCCTTCAGGAAGGTTGCATTCTACTGGTGATAGAATAGGAATTTGGAGTCTTCTTTGAAGACTTTTGGAAGGGAAGAAAAGACAGTGAACCTGCCTCTTACTTCTGTCATTGTCATTATTGTTACATGAGGAGATTCTGCTTCTGAGTTTCCTGGCCCCTGTAGAAACACCGCTGGTTTCTTTTCCATTTCCAGCTGTTTGATTCTTCCTCGGTCTGTCATGTGCCTGACGTTCCTCAGCTCGTTGGCTTCTCTTGTCATCTCCTGGGCTGCTCAGGATACATTGTGCTTGATAAGCTGATTTTCATTCTCTGGAAATGGAATGATTTCGGTGATACGGATCCACCTCCGTTCCTGTTTGTGCACTTTCAATTGGGACCAAGGTGCCATGGGTTTTCAGAGGTTATAACAACACAGGCACTCTGATTATAGAGAATTGTAATGGGAAGTTATTATTTTTAGAAGCTTGTTTTCTCCTCCTTTTATTACTTTGAAAGGCCATCAAGAGTCAACTTTCATTTTTAAAACGTGGTTTCAGATCTGGGGGTCTTAGAGGGCAGCAGTCTAACACAGAGAAACAGGGGGTGATGGAACCCTGGAAGCTAACAGGGATGTATTGATGAGGACATAGGACCCAAAAAGGAGGTAATGGCCCCAGGTTGCTCTGCTCTAGTTAGAGAGCAAGTGGACTGTTGTTTCCAGGACTGGGAACTTTTTTTTTTTACTATGTCTTTGTGACCCTTTTATTTTTTTTTAATATGAGTTGTTTATTTTTCAGTTTTCAACATTCACTTCCACAAGAATTTGAATTCAAAATTTTCTCCCCATCTCTCCCCACCCCCCACCCCAGAACAACATGTGCCCCATCCACCTCTTCCTTCAGTCTGTCCTCCCTTCTATTACCCACCCTTCTTCCATCTCCCTTCCCTCTGTTTTCCTGTAGGGCAAAATAGATTTCTATGCTCCATTGCCTGTACATCTTATTTCCCTGTTGCATGCTAAAACAATTTTTAACATTCATTATTAAAACTTTGAGTTCCATATTCTCTCCCTTCCTTCCTCCCCACCCACGCTCATTGAGAAAGCAAGACATTCAATATAGGTTATTCATGTGTAACCATGAAAACGCTTCGATAATAGTTATGTTGTGAAAGACTAACCACATTTCCCTCTGTCCTGTTCTGCAGTCTATTTATTCCATTCTCTCCCCTTGACCTGTCCTCCTACAGTAGTTGCTTCTTATTATCCCTTTCCCCAATTTTGGACAGCGTGCTTCTGGAACAAACATGGAGAATATGGAGTCTGACCAGAGGAAAGAACTCAGGATGGGGAAAGTATCTAGATCTATGCCATAGGAGGACCTGAAGAAGGAACTGGGGGATTTAGTCTGGTGGATAGAAGGCTCAGGGGCAAATGTTCTAATCGTCTTCAACTATTTAGAAGGGCACCTCTGGAAAGTGGGTTAGACTTTTCCTGCTTGGCTAAAGGGACAAGTGGTCTCCTCCTTTTAAAAAGTAATATGATGGTTCTTTATTCAGGAAAAGGGAGGAAGGAAAGTCAGGGGAGGAGAGGGGGTGGAGAATGAGGACAGATGATCTTCCAATAGAAAGAAGCCCTCTGCTCTTGGACTTATCCGTGGCTTAGAAGAGACATCTTCCCCAGTATTTTTATACATGGAACTCTCTGCCCCCCTCCCCCAGAGAAGGCTATTGCCCAAGTGCCTTTGAAACACTTTCTGGCCTTGATCTACCTTCATCTTCATCCTGTGTCCTATGGCTCTACTAAGAAGGAAAGCACCCTTGCTGAGGACCTGGGTTCAGATCCAGCCTCTTATATGTAGTGTTTGTGTGACCTTGGGAAATCCCACAGGTAGCCCCTCTGAGCCTCAGTTTTCTCATGTGTAAGAATCAATCCATCTATTTTTTCAGTGCTTACTATATGCCAGGCACTACATGGTAGATGCTTGGTTTGCTGGCATTCCAGATGATACCCAGATTATTTTTATATTTTTATACAATGGCTGGGGAGAACAAAGAAGGGAGAATACTTTGGCCTCTGGTGCCACCATGAATGATCTGCCTGGGGGTAAGGCTAACTACAGTTTGAGGCAACTTTTGGTAGATTTGGTGGTTTATGGAGAAACATTCAGAGAGAAGTAAGCCCTCAGGGCTTGGGAGAGGTGGCTTGTTTGGCATTCCTGGGAGATTTCCAGAATGGGGGCCTCATTCTGTACATCGCTGCCCTATCCTGAGCTGTGGGAAGGCAGTTAGAAGCAGGTGCATTCCCTCCTTGCCCTCTGGTTTTGAGCATCTCTCATAATCTGTGTTGGTGTTGTTGAGGGTGGTGATGCTGGTGGTGTTGTCCTTGGTGCAGATGGTGGTGTTCATGGTGCTGGTTCTATTTGTCCTTTGTTTTCAAAGAGGACATCCTTCTTGTCCTTCTGTCTCAAATCACTTTGCCCCATTATCCTTTCGCAAAATCCCAAGCCTGGATCAATCCTAACTTTAACCTCCTCTGTTCCTACTCAGGTCAGTGAATTAATCACTAGTTAAACGTCTCCTATGTGACTCCATATGACAATGCATATAATGCTCTGCCCCATGGTTTCAGAGAAGCCTGGGAAGATTTGGATGAACCGATTTAAAGCAAAGACCATGCCATCAGAGAAATGATAACATGACTTGCACTTGACTTTGTTTTGACTGAGGGAGGGCTGTGCAGGTCACCAGCCTCACTTCTCCAGAGCCATCTGAATCCAGTGACCAGATATTCATCAGGATGACTGGAGATGACCCAGGATGAGGCAATTGGGGTTAAGTGACTGGCCCAAGGTCATACAGCTAGTGAGTGTCAAGTGTCTGAGGTAAGATTTGAACTCAGGTCCTCCTGACTCCTGCACTGGTGCTCTATCCACTGCATCATCTAACTGCCCCGTAAAGTGAAGTAAAGAGAGTTAAGAGAGCAGTTTATACAGTAACAACAATGTTGTAAAGATAAGTAGTTTTGAAAGACTTGAGCACTCTGCTCAGTATCATGACTGACCAACCACAGTTCCCAAGGACTTAAGGACAAGTCGTCCCTTTCTGACAGAAAAAACAGACCAGAGTGCAGATCTAGACAGGGCTCTCTGGCATGGCCAATGCCACCATTTGTTTTGCATAGTCCTTACAAATGCTTTGTTTTCCATCCTTCTTCAAAGAGGAGGGGAAGAGGTGACTTTGCATTAATTGCATAAATAAATAAATGAAAACCACTCTGTCTGGATGTCTCCAGGACTGTCTCTCATAAAGGGAAGTTGTATTTCACTGTCTCTTCCCTAGGGTCATTTTTGGGTTTTTAGACTCATGGAGGTTGGCTCTTAGTGGCCTTTTCTTTCACAAAGTTGGGGTCCATGGATTCTCAAACTTGTTTTGTTCAGGGCATCCCATTTTCTATTCCCATAACTATTATTATATCTTTTTCTTATTTTATCTCCTTCCCATCCCCTCCTCATTGGTTAGAAAAAAGGAAAAACAAAATCCATGTAACTATTACAGATAGACAAGCAAAAGAAATTCCTGAATTGGTCAAGTCCAAATATGGGTGTCTCCTGCTTCATCTTGGGTCCATCTCCTCCCCAGCGAGAAGTGGTAGCATGGTCTGCTTTCCTCATCTGGAATGGTCGGTTAAGTCTTTCTGAGTGGTTTATATTTGTCATGTGGTTATCATATAAATTGTTCTATTGCATTTTCTCACTTCCCTCTGCATTAGTTCATTCAAGTCTTTCCAGGTTTCTCTGAAACTGTCATTTCTTTTGATACAGTGCAATTCTATTATGTTCATGTTTATTAAAGCCATTGCCCAATAGATGGACATTCCCTTCATTTTCAGATTTTTTTATACTTCAAAAAAAAGCTGTTGCAAAGAGCTGGCATACTTTTATATGTATGAGTCCTTTCCCTCTCTCTTTGACCTCTTCAGGTATAGACCTGAAAGTGGTACCTCTAGATCAAAGATTATGCACAATGTGTTGATTCTGGGGGCATGGTTCTAAATTGCTTTCCAGAAATTCACAGCTATATCACAGTTCCATAAACAGTTAGGTGGAGCAAAGAAGAAATCTCCTGTCAGATCTGTGGATAAGGGAAGATTTCCTGACCAACAAGAGACAGGTTCAAAGGAAATTATGGAGAGTTTTGATTACATAAAGTAAAAAAAAAGATTTTACTTAAACAAAATCAATGCAGGTAAAATTAAAAGAGAAGTGACTAACTGGGGGAAAAAATCTTTGCAGCTAGTTTCTTTGATAAAGGTTAAATTTCCAAGTTATAAAAGGAACTGATTGACATTTATAAGCATAAAATTCATTCCCCAAATCGATTAATGGCCAAAGGATATAAACAGACAGCTTTCAAAGGAAGAAGACCAAGTCACTCATAGTCATATAAAAATGCTTCAAACCATTAACAGTTATAGAAAGTCTCATTAAACAAATCTGAGATTCCTTATTATATCCATCAAATTGTAAAAGATGACAAGAAAGAAAAATTAGATCTTGGGGGCTATGGGCAAATAAGCACATTAACATACAATACGATATTTCATGAAGAATAATGATACAGTTGATATTTAATTTTCCAGCACTCGGGGAGAGTTGGAATAATTATACATCCAGAGTTTCCCTTCAATCACAGCAACTGTTTTGGATGAGTTCTTTGAGAATTCAAGATCTGAGGTATTTGAGGTTAGTATGTATATATAATAGCCAAGTTTCATTTATGATGTGAATATCATATTTACTATCCTCCATGGGCTGAGTAGCATCACTATTAAACAATTTATATGTTTAGCTGCAATGACATAATATCCCAAGTTTTATAGAGCATCTAGTGAAATTAGAGGGGACTTCAACATATACTTTGAGAACCCTTCTTAGAGTCCTTAGATTTTGGTGTGGATTGTGCTCATTTTACTCTGTATCAATTCTTGTAAATCTTCCCATGTTTCTCTGACTTTCTTCATTCATCCTTTCTTACAGCATAATCAATTACATTTTAAAAACCATAGCTTTTTTTTTCAGTGACTCTTTAACTCATGGTCAGAGTTACTTTTTCCCAGTTCTTTGCTACCTCCAAGAAGGACTCCTGTGTACATTTTGGCATAAATTGCCCTTGGTTTCTAGTTTTGATTTCCTTAAGGTACATGCCCAGGGGGAGAACCACTAAGTCAGAAACTATGAGAAATTTAGTCACTTACTTGGATAATTCCAATTTACAATCCAGAATTATTGGAATACTTGACAGCTCCACCCACAGGGTACCAGTGATTTGGACTGGTCCCATATTTTGCTGACTTTGCCTGCCTTCATGGTGTGATATAAATACATCTTAGAATTGTTTTCATTTGCATTTCTCTTAACATTTTTGAGCATATTTCCACGTTATCATTTATATTTTTGTGAATATTCTTTTGAAAGCTTTTTATTCATAGACTTTGACCATTTCTTTCTTAGGGAATGACCCTGCCTGGTTCATATATTCTGTCAAAGTCCTATACATTTTGAGTATCCCAGGCACTTAATTGATGAGATTTGATGCAGATATCTTTCCATTCTATAGTTTCTCTTCTAATTCTGTCTTCATTGATTTTATTCCTGGAAAAGCTTTTAAAATTTAATGTACTCAAAATTGTCTTTTTTATCTTTTATGAGCTTCTCCATTCCTTGTCAGTTGAGAATTCTCCCCCTGGCCATAGTTGTGAAAGATATGTGATCTTGTTTGCTTTTAATTTATTTTACGGTTTATCCTTTTATATTTGAGTCCCAGAGTCATCTTGTGCTTCCTGTG